>CM042391.1:22414060-22703556 GCA_023634145.1 Thymallus thymallus | reverse complement strand
CTTAATCAGCGAGCAACCTCACCCCCCACACACACACATACATACACACATATGCACAAACAAAAACACATATAAGCATACAGACATACATACATAAATATGCATACACGCCTACACACACCCAATCATCACTCCAGTCAGTGCAAATATTAATACTATAGTTGCTATTCAGTGCCTAATGATGGAAAGTTTAAACTCTCAGATATTGTTATGTTGGAAATAATGTTTCTGTCATTTGTGAATTGAGGAATGCAATGTTGCGTTATTCAAACCATTCCTGATGTGAAATCTATCATTTCCTTTTCTAATCAATCTATATGGCAAATGCACACGTATTGCATTAATACACATAAGACATAACACAGGTGATACACATATCTGGTTTCAATATGGTGACCAAATGAAAGTAATATATTTAAAATATGTTATGTATTTGGCTTTATTAAATCAAGTAAGTAATTGAGAACACATTCTCTTTTACAATAACAACCTGAAATATATATTTTTAACCAACTTCATGTGTTGTTACATAAACATATTCATTTATTGTTTTTAAAAGCAAAAGGTTCAAGTAAAGATGATCCATATTTGCCAATGAGATCAATTGATAGATGAGGTTTGAAATAATTCATGTTTCTTGTGTTTTTTTTTTTAACTAGGCAAGTCAGTTAAGAACAAATTCTTATTTACAATGACAGACTACCCTGGCCAAACCCTCCCCTAATCCAGATGGCACTGGGACAATTGTGCTCCGCCCTACGGGACTCCTGACCACGACCATTAGCACTGAGATGCGGTGCCTTAGACCACTGTGCCCCTCGTATCACTGGACCAGTATAAGCGACATACAACAGATGGAACATTGTCCTCCACCTTTAACATGGTTATAGCATTGTTGGGTTTTGAGTTTGCAAGAAAGGCATTTCCCTGTACTTGTCCATGTGACATGAAAAACTTGAAACTTGAAAGTTGTGCTGCCACTTGGTGGTAGAATCATGCCCCACGGGTTTATTTCAAAGTTACATTTTTCTAGTAGGCCTATGTATTGTATTGCTTTAAATTTAAAGGTTTTTAGTGAATACTCAAGATTCAACATACTTCTACTGTAGGTCAATGTTAATGGTTAATCAGGAAAGTATATTTTAAAGGTCTAAACATTTACCATTTACTGTACCTCTAATTATCTTTACATATATTATGCTAATGTAATAATATAATATTGAATGCTTTGTTTTTACTGAACAAAGCCATATATATTCATCCCTTATAGAGCCTATTAGGGCCTACTGAAACAATTAAAGTCGCTTTGGATGGCAGAGGTCAAGCTTATGTGTGACCACTAGGTGGAGTAAGGAGTGAGTTGTGCAGTGTTGGCGCCTGTTGGCAGCAGACCCGGTACGTTCGTCAGTACAGTCAGAGAGGAAGAGGCGAAGCGAGAGGTTTCACTGCCCAAAATCTCTCCACGAATAATTGTTGTATAGAGTTCAATGAGTCTTTCTAAGCCTGCTACGTTAGGTTAACGAGAGTGACGAAATTGATCAGCAAAAAATGTAATTGCTAATTTGCTAAGAGGCTTACTGGATCAAATAGAAATGTCGTAATGGTTAGGTTGCTGCAAATGTCCGATATAAGTGGATCCACGTGGCATTTCGGCAAATTTGAAAAAAACAACAACTTTAAATCAAAAGTGGGATTGTTTTCATGGAGATAAATAGAGGACTCATCGTGGATATAACCAATTTTAGAATGGATATTGCCAATGAGCATGGTTACATGCCCACAAAAATTTGATTATTTTGGATAGTCAGATTACTATAATAATTTGTTTAAAATGGTTACATACTTTGCAAGAAGAATGATAATGCAGAAAATCGCCAATCAAAAATAAATATTCTACCACAGTGACCATGTTATTTTTGTGAAACCTATTTGTTTCTGAGTTT
Organism: Thymallus thymallus; assembly: GCA_023634145.1. Classification (NCBI taxonomy): domain Eukaryota; kingdom Metazoa; phylum Chordata; class Actinopteri; order Salmoniformes; family Salmonidae; genus Thymallus; species Thymallus thymallus. The sequence continues at coordinate 22,701,613 of CM042391.1, read as the reverse complement.
GGACACAAGTGTGTACGTGAAAACTATTTGTGAGATGCATGCTTTAGTTTTTACCAAACTCACTTCACTGGTGTATAAGAGGGAGGCTTGCACTACTGGTGCTGTTACATGTGCAGATCAAATACGCCACTGAAATGAGATTGAACTGTTTATATTTCCTAATAATTCATAAGATTGCTCAGAAAACCAGATGTATGCTTACTTCAATTTTAACCTTACACCGATTAAGATAAGCAGAGTAAGGTGTTTACATGACTATTTCCATACTCTGCCTACTGCCATAATCAATTTAATATTGAATTATTAGTGTACATGTAAATGTACTCATTGAGGGCTTCCACCATTTTAAAGTAGTCAACTGGGTTTTGATTCCAATGAGTTGGGCCATTGAAGAAGAAGAACATTTACTACTTTAAAATGGTGATAGCCTCAATGGCGATGCCCATTCAGTCACAGATGCTCGAATGGCACAGATACAAACACGTATCTGCCCCCTCATTGGCTAAAATGTTCCCACCTGATCTTGTCTCCTCCCACCTGCCTTCCATCTTTGATGACATATATTTCCATTGTTGGAGCGGTCCCTTGACTATCTTGTCAATATAATAGACAATCTTTATTACAGCTACAAAGTCATAGATATGCCAAAATCCCGCCCATTTCTATAATTGATCTTCTTAAAATCTGATTTTAAACCTAACCCTTACCTTACCTCAACCCCAACCTCAACCACACCGCTAACGTGATGCCTAATCATAGCCTTAAATTAAGACCAAAAAGCACATTTTTGTTTATATTATTTTTTTATGATAGACCATTTCGACTTTGTGACTGTGTTAACTAGTGACAACCGAATAAACGTCTGAGACATTTGGTCGCCACACTTGAATTAAATTATTTTTTTGTGACCTGAGTTATATGCCATACAAATGCCATACAAGTACAGTATGCCAGTTATTCTAGTGTTTATTTATTTGTTGGTGTGCACAGAGAGAGGTTGTATTTTGTCATTGTATTAGAAATCGTATTATATTAGTGTTATTTACTGTAAACAAGTTATAGAGAGAAAATATTGTGCTTTCTATGTAACCAACATATTGTTAAAGTGCAACAACGTTTTTTAAATTATCTTATCTAAATATTAATTATATTGCACTGGATGTTTCAATAATTAAGACTTGGAGTTGTAGGGCTTTCTAAGGCTGACTCTGACGTCTTTAATAAGTGGGTGTAGCCATGTCCAGTTGCATATCCTCTGAGCCAATTGGCTCCTGTCTCATGCATAATGCTGCAGGCGGGAGGGGAAGGAATGGCGTGCCACTAAGGGGCAGCCTAGTTCCTGTTCCCAGGGCCGCGTGAAACAGCCTCCCTCCCTCCACCCTTCTTCCCCCCTTCTCTCTCTTTGGCTTCCAACAACAAAGCCTGGCGCGAGCCTGTGAGTATACCAACCAGGGCTTTAACTCACTGCTGCATCCACCGCACAAACAGACAACGCTGATAATGCAATGCATGCATCGTTATCATTTTGATTTGATTTCCACACACAAAAACATGTTACTGTACTTTTGGGGTTTTCTGCCCTCTTCCTTCCCCACATGAATAAGTGTCTGCTTGAGGAACACTGTATGGTATTATGCTCCAATGGCTCAGCTGAAGCACTCATTCTTATTCAGGAGAAAGAGAGGTTGTTTTGATCGAAGACACTAGTAGCAATGTGATAAGATGAGGTGACATAAATAGAAACTGTCACTCCTCTGATACATCTAATTTATTAGTAATAAGGACAGTTTCTGTTTTTTTCGACAGATGAGTCATAACTCATAAGCAAGTTGGTTTGATTTGATTTGAAGGTGATGGTGGGTAGGGAGGGGTGTGGCATCTTCATTAAGGGCACAGTGTCACAGTGGATTTGAAGGGCTGACTGTCACCATCCTCAGAGCACAAAAACCTAAATTAACCAGTAAATACTGTAAAAAGTTATAATTTGCATTTACACAATTACACTCACACAACCATGACGTTGTATTATGTATAATCAATGCATCAGGACTCAAACCCTAGCTGTAGGGTTTGACCCCTGACCTTGAGGTCAGGGGTCAAACCCTACAGCTAGGGTTTTTCCGTCGACGAACAGTTTTCTATACTTTTAGTAGTGTATTGGACAAATAATTAAACTTTACACGAACTTTCAATCATAAGGGCTACATAACACTGTTATAAAAATACAGCCTTTATAATGGGCTTGTCAATCACTCTCCCACCAAAAGGCATGATGGAGACTTGTGTACAGGTAAGATACTCCTAAGGGTCCACATTGTAGTGGTGAATAGTGAAAACACAGCTTGGGTAGAGGTGGAGGAGCACAGGTCTATAAACCAGACATGACAGGTAAGCATGTGGTGTAAAAGGAGATAAGAATAGAGGGGTACATACTGTACATACTCTTGTGCAACTCAAGTGCTGCTGTCTCTTAACCACCATTGTTTGCTGTTATGACTGACTGCCGACATTACGAACTGCACACACAGCACAGCATAGAGGAACACACTTCACATAACAAGATGATGATTCAACAGTTTACTTAAATTTGATTTATTGACGGATATGTAAATAGATAGGCTTTAAATCACGTTATGGTATTTTTCTCGTTACAAATCTGTCTAAAAACGAAAGAAAGATGGAGTTATTAAGGCTTGGAGACGCATGAATGTGTTTGATCTGTCGGGGCGCTGTTTTGACTGTGTGTGTGCGGTACACTGCAGGCCCTCTCCCACCAGGCTCATGCGAGCGAGGCTGAGCAGGCAGCGCAGTTCTTCCGTAGGCTTCAGTTTTTTCCGTCGACGAATAATATCGCATATTCGTCTTATGGAGAGTGTGAAGACATATCTTGCCGTTTCGAAATACAGAACTGTTATTTGATTAACAGCTTTGCATATTTGATGGTTGTGTATTTATATAGGACGACTCACCCCCCTGCGCAATAGATGTGTACTTTCAGAGGCTTATTATTGGTGGTTTACAGCACACTGCGTATCCACAGTCTTTACCGTTGTATAAGTTCCTTTGCAACAATCCACACAATACGTGATGAAAAACATAATTTGATGTTCGGGGCTAGATGGATTCATTATGGAAATTAGCATTATGGCACACTGTCCCCCTACACACCAGTTACAGTAGCCCGTCGTGAGTCTTTCTTCTGTAACCTGTCATATGATAGTCTATACACTAAATAGCTTACACTGAATATTATTGTGGAAAGTGGTTTCTTCGAATGTGTGTATTTAGTACAGCTTTGCATTGAGGCTTTGCAATGTTTTGGATGGTTGGAAACGTTTGCGTTAATTGCGGTTACATTTTGGGCGCTTTGATGTGAACTTTATATCGACTATATTTTAACACTTTGTGGCCTGTTTTTTGTGAACAGACTCCATTTTGAAGGACCCGGTGAGCAGAGGAAATAAGGCTTTGCAACTCGTCTAAAGGAAAGGCAGCCATCTGTTTTCCGGGTATAGCCTATATTAGAACGCATTTACACGAAGACATAATACTATAATTAAAAAGCGCGTGAGGTTTCCATTTTGGGTATGATATGATGCCATTGTTGGCACAAGTTGAGCGAATGGAACGCATGTCATTAGTGATTCATGTGAATGACAGTAATTGGAAATTAATGTGATAATGTGATAATTAAGCGAGGATTGGACCAATAGAGAGGAATATGTCCGTCTTTTTTCCATCCCACATATCTTTAGGATTTTTGATTGCACTCAAAGCCTCAGCAATACTTCATGCTGGGGGTTGGGAGGTAGTGACGATTGGTCCGCTCTCATAGACAGACACGGGCAGTTAGGGGCTGCAAGGGGCAGGTCGACAGCTAGGAAATAGTCATAATTTATTAGAATATGCATTGAATATGAGGTAACAAGGAATTGGAAACTTATAGCACAGTTTGAAATGTCGCTGTAAAGGGGTGGTTATCTCAGTAAGTGAAATGCATGCATATATGTATATTTTGAAGGGGCCGCTTGTGGAGTAACAGCAATCGCAAGTAGAGACAGTGTATGTCCACAGGATCCTGGCCTAGTATTGCTGCCACTGGGATTCTCCTCATCCGCTTTCACAAAATTGGAAAACAGCACATTTAATTATATAAATTAAAGGGTTGACAGTTGTTTTTGCGGTGACGGACATTTCAATGGTAAGATTATTGCGGCATATCATTGACATCCGCGTTTTTTTGTTTAAACATTTCGTGATTGTATATAGACATCTGTCGATGTAAGTCTGTACGAATGTGTGGCTGTGAACTTGTGTGTCCATACTGTATTGTAGCGTGCCAGCTATGCACTATCTGTGGTGCCTCGTGAGCCATGGCACACAGAGTTGATGCACAGGCGGCAGGCGCTGTCAAGAGCTGTCCATTTTATTCATGGGTATTCGCGATTTCTACATCAGCCTTTTGAAATCAATTTAACCCTTCGTGGTCGCTGGGCAGGACAGCGTGTAATTACAGTTACGCTGGTCTAATTTTAACATGACCGTCGGACTTCCAAACGTGCAGTAGGTTGCCACGATTCCACGTTCTTGGCAGGGTCGAGGAGTGGACTGATGATGATATTGTGGCTGCCTGATACCTCTTTTCATTCTTCACCCTTTTTTTGAGGTGGGACAAGATAACCATCTCACACTTTCATAGATAATGAAGCTCAGTAATAATAATAGATAACAACTTTTTATTATCATTTTTTTTGCCATGCTTACAATACATAGACTATCATTATAGGCAACAACATGTATGTGCTCAATAATTGCGAATCCATGCAATTAAAGTTGCTATCACTTTTTTAAACCTATTTCTGTTTAGGATGGAGCCATGGCAACATGAGTCGGCCCTATGAACTGCCAATCAAAGATGCTCAGGCCTGCTTCTCTGACCCAACATTGACCTCAGCCTCCAATGACCCTGTCTCCCCCTGCTCAAAGCACCATAACCACAATTCAAGACTAGACCCTCCACATGCCATGCAGCTGTCCACCGCCCCTGCCCTCAAATCTACATCCACCTATGGGTTCGTCAAGGACCTATCGTCTTCCTACAGCCCACTGAGAAGGCTGCAGCACCTGACCACCATGGTCAGCCACCCGGACCTGGTCCTACCTGGAGCCGGGGAGAGGGCCTCCCAGGGCTCCAGGGAAGACTTGCATACCCGGAATGCTGATGGGGAAACTGACATCGGAAATTCTTTGGCCCTCACAGCTCCCCAGCCAGGAAGCAGAGATATAGACACCAGTAAGACTAATCTTAGTGTGGAGAAGAAGAGTGACTGCTGCTTCTCTGACCCACCCAGTCCAGCCTTCTCACTGGATAGCAATAGCCCCTTTACGAATGGCTACCTGCACTTTGAGTCCACTTTGTTTGATGATGAGGATGATGATGATGATGATGATGATGATGCAGAGGATGATGAGGATATAGCTTTACCTCTGACAGACAGACTGAGAAAAGTTGGAAAGTCACCTGAACCTCTTCCTGGATTTTTAAACTTGAAGGTCAAAAATATACCGGAGCCAGGGCTGTCTGTTGGTAAAGGCTTGCAATCCCCTGGTGGCCCCCAATTTACAGCACATGATGGGTCAGACGAGGACTGGGGGAGTGGCTGTGAGCCGCTCTCTCTTGGAAATAGCCCCTCTGGGCCTGCAATGGCAAGTCCTACTACTGACCTTTTACATAACATGGCTATTCACTGCAACAACATACAGTACCCAACAGTCCTCATATTTAAATCCTGTAACTTCCCTGTCAGTCCATATCACCTATTTTACTGTGCAACATAAATTGTCAAGCTTATGGGTTTTGATTATATGTGAAATGTTAATGAAGAGAGTGAGAGGCCTAAATTCTGGTTAATTAGCCAGAAAGGTCAAGCAAGGTCACTTCCTCTATAATAGAAACGCTCCTCATACTGTAGCTAGTTCCTGTTTGGCTCAGTATACGCCAGCACCTCACAGTAAATTATAGCCAATAGTTCTACCTTTTGCAATCAATAAAAGATCTGCAAAGAAAAATGTCATTGGTCAGCCCATATCCAGAGGTTTGTTTATCCTCTGGGATGTTTGCATGATCAGTTGTTACAAGGTTAGGGTGATTTCTCACGAAACCATGATTTTGGGGATTTTCACACAAATTAATCCATAGAAGGGTTCTTTAGAGTAAGGATTCTTGACATATATTTGACATTTGTATCTAAAATATGAGTAGGATCGATTTCAATGAAACATATAAACATGAATATTGAAAATAAATCATATTTGATTTGCAAATGTTTTAATATACTGTTGAATGTAATATCAAAGTTCCAGAGTGGAATCTCTGCTAGTTTTAAAGTTATGGCCCATTCTATAGAGAGAAAAATTCATATTAGGCAATGTAACCACAGCCCTCCTTTTATCATTGCACATCCTGCAATTCATGAGCAGAGAACATTTTAAATCAATTTTCACATTCAATGTGTTTAGTAATGCTTACAAATTGGGTCATAACTCTAAAAGTAGAAGAGATCCCACTCTGGAACCTTCCATGCCTGTAGAGTTGATTGTGTTCAACAATAATATATATATTTTATTGTCAAATCAAAAGTTTTATATTTTCAATATTCATAAATTAATGTAAGAAAATTGTTATTGAAATCAAAATACTACTCATATTACAGAGCAAGCGCTAAAGCTTAATATGACACCATACACCTAGGTAAGGCAAAAATGTCACAAATATTCAAACTTCAATTAATTATATCATAACTATGCTTTAAGAAACAAATGTAAAATATACTGTACATCAACAATCCTTCCTCCAAAAAAACCTTCTATGGATTTAATTGAGTGAAAATCCCCCAAATCATGGTCAGTTTGTTCTATATAGTTTTGTGAGGAATCACCCGTTATTAAAATTGACTGACATCTAGGCCAGAGAGTGTGCACAGAACTGATATATGCATTTAGAGTGTTTAAAAAAGTTTCTTCAATATTTTAAAAGATAGTTGATTATATAATATCGGTTTGCACTATGTTGCATCTAGTGAAAATTATAATAGAGTTGCAAGGATTTAACTTTAGCTATTCACGCCGGCTCGCTCATGCACCAGTAATTCGAGACTGGGGACGAGATTAAACTTAACCAAATGTACCTCCTAATACACTTCAATAGCAACCAGATTTGTTGTAGATGTATCATGACTGTGATCCTGGCGACTCGGCAACATATAGTCTTGGAATGCTTATACTGTATATGTTTGAAGATAAAGATTTTGACAGAATATTTTCAGACATGTTTGCATATTTTTCAATGAGCATGTCAATTCTGATATAGTAATGTAATACAAAACATGCATTTTAAACCTTTTATCTTGAAGTAATTTAAATATTGACTTATTTGGTGTCTGTCAACAGATGGGCAGCCCAAAGAAGAAGTCCTTTCCACCTGTAAAGTTTTTAGACGGTGAAGTTATATGGGCAAAGTTTAACCGAAGACCCTGGTGGCCTTGTGAGGTGACTGTTGACCAACTACAGGGAACTTACCACAAAATGAAAGGTAGGCCCTGGTCCTGGATATTATTTTAACAAGCCATTGTTTGGTTTGAGCTGATCTTGTTGAACAGATCATGGAAGCCTTGTGTTTCACAATCCACTTTTCATATCTTGCACTTGCAAAAATATATGTTATAAAGGTTAAATTAATATGAAATCTACAAACACTAATAGATAGTGGCCTTGGTCCTTTGCTCCTGTGTGATGATGTTGCAGAGCCCAGTGACAGGCCTTGTCGACAGTACCACATCAGGACCTTTGGGCAGCCTGTGGAACTGGCCTGGGTCACAGGGAAAGCTATACACACATTTCATGGAGGCTTTGAGTTCGAACAGCTCCCCTTGTTGCGCAGGAGAGGAAGGCAAAGGGACGAAGACTACAAATACATTGTAATTATGTGGCACAGCTTTTGTATATGTTGGACAATAATGAGTCATGTTTTACCTGAACGTATCTAAAAATACAAACATTTGTGATTACAGAAAAACTTTATTTGCCTTCATAGATACCCAAGAGGTTTAATGCGTCTTGGAAAACCAGTGTGGCTGAAGCAGAATCTGTCCTCCCAGAGCGACCCAAAATGGGTGTCTCTATACCCGACTCCATAGATACAACCCTCTATGATGTGTCCACATCAGAAAAAGAGGGCAAGGCCCTTCCAACTCCCCCTTCCAATCCATCCAACTGTATACCCCCTGCACCAAGCAACTTAACAAACGGACTTCTGTCACCACACAGTAAACCTTCCCCAACAAAAGGAAGCACTTCCAAGAAGCCTCAAAGCAAGAAGAAGCCAAGTAAACCATTTAAAGCTAAAAATGAGTGCTTGAACACCAAAACAACACTTGACAGCACTGAAAATCCAGAGGGGGACATAAAAGAATGTCCATATTCAGACCTTGACTCTATCCCCAATATTTTGTGTCCTAAGGCACTTGAGCGTCAATCCAAGCCCGCTCAGACTCAGCCCTCAGTTCCAGTAGTAAAAGAGGTGAAGAAGCAGCCTGAAGGACACAGTCGCCTGTGGTTCAGCAAACCAGGAAAAGACAGGCGACTCAATACTACCGCCTCCTTATCTAACCACAGTGCCTTCAGCAAGGGCCCCTGCAAGAAAAAGACTCAAACTGCAGCTGCTGTGAACAGAAAGAGTCAAGCATCCAGTGTGGCCATCAAGGAATGCTCTATTGATCAGTTGAAGGCTCCAGTGGCCATTATAATAGTCAAAGAACACCCTGCTGATCAGTTGAAGACTCCAGTGTCCAATGCAACAGTCAAAGAAATTACTGGTGATCAGTCAAAGACTCCAGGGTATAGTGTAACAGTCAAAGAACGTCCTGTTGATCAGTTGAAGACTCCAGTCTCAAGTGTGACCGAGCTCCCTGTTGAGTCGAAGGCCCTGGGCAAGCAGCCTGCACATCTGCCCGCTAGCAACCACCTAATGACCAGAGCTCTTAAAGCTTTGGAGTTAGCAGAGCGGAAACAGAATCTGTTCTCCAGCCCAAAGCCTGGCTGTTTCCTTCCTGTCACCAAGACAGAGGAGCTGTCATTTCCCACAAACACTCCTGATAAACCAGAGACCAAAACAGACTGTGATGCAGAGGACAAACCTTTCACGGTTGACAACGATAATCAGATCACGGCTTTGCCAAATTGGTCCTCAAAGTTCACTAGGTCGAAGGACTTTGAAGCAGAGGTTAAGACTGAAGACGAGGGCTTCTTGATATCCCAGATGCCTGTGGACTTCATACCTTTGACTTCTGGGAAGGCAAAGAAAAATAACTGTGTGTCTGACATCTCCTCCTGTTCCTCGCCATGCTTCTCTCCCATGGACGCCTTCAAAGACATTAAAGAGTTATCCTTCAAGTCCCTGGAATCAAGTGAGGGTGATGGAAAACCTGTGTGTTTTAAACCAGACACTAACTACAAGTTCAGTACTTTCCTCATGCTGCTGAAGGACATGCACGATACCAGGGAGAAAGATGGAACTCCCTTGGAGCTGGAAATCGGACCACCCAGTGCCCATGTAAAAGAGGAGCCTTCTGTGAGTCCACCCTTCCTGGGAGAGGGGTCCCTCGGTCAAGGCCAGAGTCTCAGCAAAAGTCAACAAGGCAAGAGAAAAACCAAGGTGAAACCCAAACCCAAGTCTTCTCTGAAGGTAGAAATCCCACAACTTGAAGGCAGCACAAACCAGGGCGTGAAAAGGCTAGCCAAAAAGAGAGGCTCGTCCGGGACTAAAAAGAAACCGAATGGAAAAGTGCCTTGTGGTAAGAGGTCTCCTGGCCCTGGCTACCTTGGGATGGAGGCCTTGCACCAGCTTCCGAGCAATTCTTGGGAGAAGTATGACCAGGATTTAGAGACATTAGGGGGGGTGGGGGAGGGCTGCAGTAGACTAACGAATCAGAGACTACAGAACATGGTGCCTTTGGAGCACGGTGGTGCAGAATCATCAGTGTCCTTTCAGCCAAAGACAGTGTTGGACCAGCAGACTATCCCTGCCACAATCTCTGCAAACACCACACAAAGTACTGGGGAAGGCCAGGAGGCTTCCACAGGTAAAGAAGAGTTTTTGTTATTTCCGATGCAGGCCCATGATCTTCTGTAGATCATGAAATGTAATGATTTTACATGTGTGGCATAGTCATACTTTTTGCACACTTATGCTCCACAGCACATAAACGAATTCGAAAACCAAGCAAAAGACTCATAGAATGGACAGAAGAGTACAGTCAGGTAATCTCCACAAGGAAGAAACAGAAAAAGGCCCTCCAGTCTTTGGGAAAGGTAGCTCACTCAAACATATTACATCTCTTGGATTTTCAGGGTTTTGTGTTATGATCCCAGCACTATACCCTCTTCATGTTTTTCCAGGTGGCACATTCCAACAGCAACAAACCAGATCCCCTACCATCAGGGAAAACCACACATGACCACGCCCCTCTGAACCCACTTCCTGAAATACAAACTCTGCCCCCAGACGAACCATACAAGACCCCCACTGGACAAGCCCCTCCCCCAATAGAGAACACTCCCCCTCAGGATGCACCTATCCTGTCCATAGATACTCTAACCCCGCCTCCTGAAGCAGGCCCTTCGCTGTTGAGTGACGGTCTGACAAAGAATGTTGGTGAGAAACTATTAACATATCAAATGTATGGTTGGATTTCAAAAAATTACAAAATGTTTTCACAACGCAATGTGCCATGAAACCAAGGAATTTCTGTTTTTATTACATTACTCCTCTGCAGTAGTAGTCATTATCCCAGATGTGTGTAAAGGTCCATACTAACACTATTGTCTTGGGGCAGGTGACGTTCCTTACTTGGAAACCATCCGTAAGAGACAGAGGAAACCAACTCTGAAGATTATGGAGGCTGCCACAATCCCAAAGAAGAGGGTATGGAGGTGTTAGGGAATGGTTGTGCTTTGTTCATTAAGGATTTTTTGTATCTGATGGTGCCATTGATTTTCACAGTAATGAAGGCCTTAAAACAGGTTTTGACTGGTTAATTACAGTTGAAGTCGGAAGTTTACATACACTTAGGTTGAAGTCATTAAAACTTCATTTTTCAACAACTCCTCAGATTTCATGTTAACAAACTATAGTTTTGGCAAGGCAGTTAGGACATCTACTTTGTGCATGACACAAGTAATTCTTCCAACAATTGTTTACAGACAGATTATTTCACTTATAATTCACTATATCACAATTCCAGTGGGTCAGAAGTTTACATACACTAAGTTGACTGTGCCTTTAAACAGCTTGGAAAAGTCCAGAAAATTATGTCATGGCTTTAGAAGCTTCTGATAGGGTAATTGACATAATTTGAGTCAATTGGAGGTGTACCTGTGGATGTATTTCAAGGCCTACCTTCAAACTCAGTGCCTCTTTGCGCGACATCATGGGAAAATCAAAAGAAATCAGCCAAGACCTTCAAAAAAAAATTGTAGATTGGTTCATCCTTGGGAGCAATTTCCAAATGCTTGAAGGTACCCCGTTCATCTGTACAAACAATAGTATGCAAGTATAAACACCATGGGACCATGCAGCCGTCATACCGCTGAGGAAGGAGACGCATTCTGTCTCCTAGAGATGAAAATGGCTTAAGGACAACAAAGTCAAGTTATTGGAGTGGCCATCATAAAGCCCTGACCTCAATCCTATAGAACATTTGTGGGCAGAACTGAAAAAGCGTGTGCGAGCAAGGAGGCCTACAAACCTGACTCAGTTACACCAGTTCTGTCAGGAGGAATGGGCCAAAATTCACCCGACTTATTGTGGGAAGCTTGTGGAAGGCTACCCAAAACGTTTGACCCAAGTTAAACAATTTAAAGGCAATGCTACCAAATACTAATTGAGTGTATGTAAACTTCTGACCCACTGGGAATGTGATGAAAGAAATACAAGCTGAAATAAATCATTCTCTCTACTATTATTCTTTCACAGTGATCCTAACTGACCTAAGACAGGGAATTTTTACTAGGATTAAATGTCAGGAATTGTGAAAAACTGAGTTTAAATGTATTTGGCTAAGGTGTATGTAAACTTCCAACTTCAAATGTATCTATTACAGGTCAAGTCCCTTAAGACCATCTTATCAAGTCATGCTGTTCATTCAGGTCAGTCTACACAGGAAGGATCTCCCTCAAACTGCCCAAATTACACACTTTTTAAGAGTCTTTCTCATTTGTGAGTAAAATGAGTATGGAAATAGATCAATACATTTGAGACTATACACTGTTTATAACAAATATTTGTGATACTGCTATCATTAACTTAATGATGTCAATTCAAAGGGCTGATTGGTCTTGGGGTCAAAGTTGACTCGACTGTTTTTGTTCCCAGGCTCTGGACAACTCTCCTCTAAATCAAAGATCAAGCAACCTTCGACAGCCACCCCTGCACCCTCCACATTTACATCCTGCACCCCTGCACCCTGCCACCTGACCCAGAGCAGCCTGGAGAGGGGGTCAGACTGTGACTTCAGCATGCCCCCCACTGAAGAAACTGATCTCCATGACGATGTGAGAGACACCCTAGACCCAGAGGTCAGACAAGAGGTCAAATATCAAGCTTTATTTTATGGTCCAGGTTTGATCCGATAATAACATAAAAAGTACATGGTAAAATAGACATTAGTCAATACTTATCTAATAATTTAAATTTAAAAATTCTACATGGAATCGTGTTACAGTGTTTAAACTCTCCTGCTGATTTTCATCTTCTTTGCTCCTCAGGGTTCTACATCCAGTTTGGATGACAGCTTTTCATCCATGAGGGAGGAGTCTTCACTGTGCGATGGCACGCTCTCCCCCAATAAGAAGATCATAGGGGACAGAGGGGGAGCGGCCTCATTGAAGGAGAATGTGTGTCAGGTGAGTAGGCCTCGCATTAACAATGTAAGAGTGGTTACCTTATGTTGTTTTAATGTGCAATACGTGATTATGGACTGACTGTATTTGTGCTTTGCTCATTGTTTCAGATAGTTGTGTAAATGTTGCTGTAATGTTTTCTAAATGTTTATGGACTGTATGGTAGGTGTGCGAGAAGACTGGGGAGCTGCTGCTGTGTGAGGGCCAGTGTTGTGGGGCCTTCCACCTCCAGTGTATCGGCCTCACAGAGCCTCCTATAGGGAAGTTCGTCTGCCAGGAGTGCAAGTCTGGTGGGTCAAGCACATATTCTGTAAAAACGCAACCACTTTATACTCATTAACCAGGTTTCCATCCAACCTTTTGATGGGAGTAAAGTACATGTTGGATAAAAAATGTCATGACATGTCTGATGGAAACAGATAATTTTTCGGTAAAATGTTCTAATGTTGACAAAACAAAATACGCCAGATAATGTGGGAACATTTTGTGTCTATAAGATGAATTATGCGAGAAATTCAGTGGAAATGCTTTTAATGCGCAAATATTGATATAATAACCATCATATTGAAGTAAACTTGGAGTCACGTGATGACATGTTGTGTGGTTCTCCCACTACGACTCTTTTGCCAATAATAATCGGTACATGGCAATTTAACCGCAAAAGGTATTTTTATGTGCACTACATCATCATGCACAGTCTTTTATCTGCAGCAAGTCAATTGAATGGAAACACATCTCTGGTTGGAAAATGCACATGTTGTTTTTATGCAGAGTTTTGAAATATTTGCATGAAAATCTGTCGCCAATTGGATGGAAACCTCGCTAGTGTCATGTTTTTAAGCCCCATTCCTGCTCAGACAAAATGATGGAAAGACTATTATTAGTTGCATATAGAGTTCTGATCGAAGCATCCATCATTCTCTCTGGCTAGTAAAAGCAAATCAGTTGATTAAAGCTGATGTGTTTGTTGCTAGGTGTCCACACCTGTTTTGCGTGTAAGAAGCCTGGGGATGATGTGAGGCGCTGTATGATCCCAGTGTGTGGGAAGTTCTACCATGGAGAGTGTATAGCCAACCACGCTCCCAGTGCCCCCATGCACCGGGGCATCCGCTGCTCTCTCCACGTCTGTCTGTCCTGCTTCATAACCAACCCTGTCAACCCCTCCGTCTCCAAAGGTGGGTGCTGCTCTGCTTCACCCAGCACAGTTCAGTTTAGTTTGGTTTTATGCAATTCTGCTCAATTGCAGTCATCTAATCTTTGTAACTCCACAGGAGAAAGGATGATGTTGGAGTTAGTAAACAGAAACATTTTCTGCACACATGTTTGTGCTAAAATAATTGTCATTTTGGCGCAATCAATTCAGTTAATTACAACACCATGATATAGAAAGACAAACTAATTTAAGTGAGCTCTTTCTTCCCCTTCTCCCCTGTGTTGTGTGTCCTGTAGGTCGTCTGACGCGCTGTGTGCGCTGCCCTGTGGCGTACCATGCCAATGACTACTGCATGGCAGCGGGCAGTGTGGTCCTGGCCAACAACAGCTTCCTGTGTCCCAACCACTTCACCCCCCGCAAGGGCGTCCGCAACCATGAACACGTCAACGTTAGCTGGTGCTTTGTCTGCTCCGAAGGTACGCCCGCCTCCACATATGTCGGGTTGTTAGAGTAAGATATGCATAGATACACTCAGTAAATTCATACCTATTATGTAATGAACATTACATGATCTGGGTCCAATTTTCGCTGAACACATGATCAGCGTTCTTATATACTAGAGACCAGTTACATCTCTGTTTGCTCATGTGTGTTTTCAATCCCGTAGACCAGTTCAGTAGCCAAACTCTTATTCCTCTCCCATGCTCCAGGGGGCAGTCTGCTGTGCTGTGAGTCGTGTCCTGCTGCCTTCCACCAGGAGTGTCTGAACATCGACATGCCTGAGGGCAGCTGGTTCTGCAACGACTGCCTGGCTGGGAAGAAGCCCCACTATAAGGACATCCTGTGGGTCAAAGTGGGCCGATACAGGTCAGTACAGCCGCCTGGGTACCAATCTTACTGGCTCAACATTGTCTTGGCAAAACAACAACAAGTTGGCTAAAGCAGAAACCGATTGGCATCCAGTATATTAGTCAAAGTCCTCCCCTGCCTAACCACGTTCCCAATGCTAAAGTATCCCAGCTCTGAAGTGTTCTGACATTACTAAAACAACCAAGGTACTGAGAACTGAAATGCACCTGCATTTCTATTCACAATATGGCAGTGGTTGCAAAATGGTAGTGTTTTTTTGCCATGGGCTGTGACTTATTTTCTTTTCTTATTCATATTGTATTTTCCCTTCCTATCCTCTGTCTAGGTGGTGGCCTGCGGAGGTCAGCCATCCCAAGAACATTCCGGAGAACATCCTGCGTATGAGGCACAATGTAGGAGAGTTTCCTGTGCACTTCTTTGGCTCCAACGACTACCTGTGGACCTACCAGGCCCGAGTTTTCCCCTACATGGACGTAGACACCAACAACAAGGAGAAGATGGGGAAGGGTGTAGACGCCATCTACAAGAAAGGTATTCACACCAACAGACCTGGGCAGAAAATAGTTCAAATACTTGAGGTAGTCGAATATAGTTTATATAGAGTTTCAACTAAAATGAAACGTATTTGATATTTTATAAACAATATAAAACATACACATACAAACTACATGTCATGGACTGAGGAGATCATGGACCGAGGCGCTGCGCTGAGTAAGTTAAGTTCAACATCTTTAATTATAGAAGTGAACAGCGAAAACAACAAAATGTATATATACAACACAGGCCCGTAACTGGAGGGTGAGCTCAAAGATGGCGCAACACACAAATAATGATCCGCGCCATCTTGGCAAAGAATCAAACTTAAATAAGTTACTCCTGGCAGCTGTCTCCAATTGGGGAACGAACACAAAAGGAACATAGAGTCTACTATATAGAACCTAAATCTGTCAGTTCTATGGGCATCTATGTGCATCTCTTTTTTTTCCCAATTTCATCAAATCCAATTGTTAGTTACAGTGTTGTCCAATCCCTACAACTCCCATACGGACTCGGGAGAGGCGAAGGTTGAGAGCCGTGCGTCAACCCACCAAGCCGCACTGCTTCTTGACACAATGACACAATTAACCCGGAAGCCAGCCGCACCAATGTGTCGGAGGAACCACCATAAACCTGGCGACTGAGTCAACGTGCATGCGCCCGGCCCGCCACAGGAGATGATAGAGCGCGATGGGACAAGGACAACCTGGCTGGCCAAACCCTCCCTAACCCAGACGACGCTGGGCCAATTGTGCGTCCCCTTATGGGTCTCCCGGTCGTGGCCAGCTGCGACACAGACAGGGCTCGAACCCGCATCTGTAGTAATGCAGCTTGCACTGCGATGCAGTTCCTTAGACCACTGCACCACTCGGGAGGCCCCCCTATGTGCATCTCTAAACCTAAGCCTGACAGTACAACGTCATACAAACATCAACTACATCACACCTTCACAGACCCACTAGTCTCCAGCGCCCCCATCACTCTACGCCACATGGCCTCAAAATACACCATTTTGTTTCTCTCCCTCGCCCACACAATTTACATTTTTAGATACTAAAGCATTTGGCCTTTCCATTGTGTTAACGACGGAGGATTAGTTGATTTCCAGTTTTTAAGTATACATTTTTTTAAAGATGATTGACAAGAAAAGTATCATCCAACCCATAGGGTATCTCACTACACCCTCATATGCCATATCTTGAAATATGCAGACAGACGGATTAAAAGTACATTTACATTGTAATAGTTCTGACAGCCAACTTTCAATCTCCGCCCATAACTTTTGGACTTCATAACATTCATTGTTAGTGTTGCACTTCAGACATGACTCCAGCCGTTGTGCTGTAGAATTTGCAAATTTTGTCTCTTGTATAATACATTCTATACATTAATTTATACTGGATTAAGCGTACATTTTTGTTAACTGTAATATCGTTAGTTATGTTCCAACATTCCCTCCATCTTGTGCCAATATCAGTTATTTTAAGTCTTGGTTCCAATAGTTTATATATTTTTTTTCTAAGAGTTGGATAGGCTCTGCAAGGTTTTGTATAACTTACCTGTCATATGAATATCCTTTTCTGACTCAAATAGGATTCCCCCAAGATTGCTCTGATGATATAAAACTTTTTAATATCTACATTGGTCAATCCAAAATAGATTTTTAAAGCTGTCATGGAAACACATTTATTTCCTATTACCAAGTAATTTATGTTTTTTATGCCTTTAGTTTTCTATGTAGACCAATTTATCTGTGAATTCTGAAAAGCTATCCAAGGATTGTTCCGTAAGGTTGTGTTTTTAGGGAGTGTAATTGGTTCTTGTAGAATACGTTTAATTTTCTTACATGTTCTTAACTATTCATTTAATTTATATTGGTTAACAGACATGTACAACAAAATGTACAATGTAGACCCAGAGTTTTGAAGTTGTTAATATTCTTAGACATAAAGGGAGCATATAAGCAGACAATGAAAGTAATACAGCAGCTTTCCACCAAAGTGTTTGTGTCCTGGGGGGTGTCTTAGTAATACTATTGCATTATCCTCTGCCTAGTTGTTGATGAAGTTTACAACTTTCCCCTGCGAAGTGTGCCGTTTTTTTTCGGATGGGACGTTAAACGGGTGTCCTGATTCTCTGTGGTCACTAAAGATCCCATGGCACTTATCATAAGAGTAGGTATGTTAACCCGGGTGTCCTGGCTAAATTCCTAATCTAACCCTCATACCATCACGGACAACTAATCATTCCCAGCTTCCAGTTGGGTCATTAATCTATTCTCCGCTGTAACTATTCCCCAGGTTGTTGCTGTAAATGACAATGTGTTCTCAGTCAACTTACCTGGTAAAATAAATACAGATTCCATAATAATGTTATTATGACACAAGTGGAATAAGGAACAGTCACTATTCCTCTGTGTACAGTAGTTACAAAACCTCTCAGCTCATTACTCACAGTAGTTTTTTGTAACAACACACCAATAGTAGCTGTAACAACACACTAATAAAATGTTGCTCCAAAAGTAATTACAGTGTTATTACACAGGCACAAGAACAGTTTAATATTAAGTGTAACAAAATATGTCTAAATGTCGAAAGGACACAAAATATCCCAAAACTGCCTTCTTGAATCAACTACAGCCAAGGTGGGTTGGAAATCATGTTAGTTTGTATTCTGAGCAGGGGCGCAACTTTCTCTGGGGACAGGGGGGGACATGATCATGCGGACGCCTCCGAGTGGTCAGGTAGGCTGTTTGGAGTTTTATCCGACAAAGAATATTCCTTTAAAGATGGCATATCGTGTGTTAGAAACAACAACACTTACCCTCAGATGCTTACCTCTGCAGTGTTTTCAGGTATCATTAAATGAATTGCAGCTTTCCAATAGTTTGAGAAAAGTTATCACTTCCTGAGATCTGTATAAAAATATATTTTTTAAGTAGTTGCTTTCTCAGATCTGTATTCAAATAGTTTACAAAAGTACTTACTTTCTGAGATCTGTATTCAAATAGTTTTGTAAAGTAGTCACTTTCTGAGATCTGTATTCAAATAGTTTTAAAAGTAGTCATTTTTTGGGATCTGTATTCAGATAGTTGTAGTCGCCTCCAGAGTAACTATCTGTTCCCCCGCAAAAATAGTTACTTTCCACAAAGTATGGTTAAAAAGGTTGTTGTTGACTTAATGTTGTTCTTTCCACAGCTTTGGAGGAAGCTGCTAGCCGGTTTCTGGAACTGCAGGCAGAAAAAGAACTGAGACAGCTTCAGGAAGACAGGAGGAACGACAAGAAACCCCCTCCATACAGACACATCAAGGTACCGCAACTGCCACAACCTCTTGCCACACAAATTGTATACGTTAACTTTAAGTTTTGAGCTGTAGAAGTATTAGAACATCCCCTTGACACCTGATTTCCTCCGACATCACTCTCCTACCCCTCAGGTGAATAGGCCAATCGGGAAGGTGCAGTTCATCACGGCCGACCTATCAGAGATCCCGCGCTGTAACTGCAAGGCATCGGACGAGAACCCGTGTGGCATTGACTCTGAGTGTATCAACCGCATGCTGATGTACGAGTGCCACCCCCAAGTGTGCCCAGCCGGGGAGGGCTGCCTTAACCAGGCCTTCACCAAGCGCCAGTACAGCCAGGTGGAGATCTTCAGGACCCTGGCACGAGGCTGGGGCCTCCGCTGTGCCCACGACATCAAGAAGGTAATACATGTCAACTATAGAGTGAATTAAGTAGAGATCAATGCGGCGCCATGAAACTGTATCCCCTGGGGCTAAAACAATCATTTTCAAAAAGCTATGGAATTGAAAGGGGACTTTTGTTTGATTTCTCTTCAATCCAGACAGATTTCCGTCCCAGCAGGCTTTCTTTCTAGATGTACGCAATCTTTTGGCTGTTAAAGGAATCATCGCCATGTAAAGATCAAGTATAATGACTTTTGAAATGGAAATCAGTGCTACGTTAATCTAATCATGAAACAATAAAGAGACAAAACCCTCTCATCAATAGCCTTTGAAACGTTGATTTTCACAAGTCTATTCTTTATGATCTGTACATGTGAATTACCCTTTAAAAAGTTAGTCAGGCCCAAGAGAGCTCTCAGATGAATCCAAGAGTCCAATCCAAGAGTCCAATCTTTGAGTAGTAGAATGATTAGCAGGGTTGAAAGTAGATTTAATTTCTTACCGGTACGGTACACCCAAGTATACTACAAAAATGACAGGGTAGCCTACTCTGCTGACACTGACAAACAGATCGATAAAAACAATGTTGTCGGACGAATATAATCGTCCTACGAAAAGGGGAGACACAAATACAATACGACATCCATCTAACCTGGAGGAGGAAATGATTGTCCTAAAACAAACAAAAGTATCACTGACCTATTGATAAAGACAGTGAATATGCACATTCACCTGGGATATGGCGGATGTTCTCCGCTGGTGTCAATAAGATAGGCTACTGTTCGATCAATTAAGTTAAGAATTTTGATAACTAAAAGACAGATTGGTGTCTTTGATTTATTTATGTATGTATAGACAGGAATAAGCTAATTAGGCTATATAATGTTGTCAATCTAATTAAATGTACTTTTAATGTGGCATAAACACAACCAATCATGATGTTTTCATCTGATTGTCAAACAATCACTTAGGCTACCCGCGCACATTGAAATTCACAAAATTATTTCAGCATCCAAACCCCAACAGTGCACTGTGCACCTGCACTTTTACGAATGTAAAGACATCTGTTACAAAACACCTACAGTACATGTATTGTAATGACATTCATCGATTGTCATTAGGCCTCTCTCCTCGAACCAAAACACAATTTTGAGCGTATAGCAGTCAATTCGCACATTAATTATGCGGCTGACATGCAGTAATGTTAAATAATGGTGTAATAGCCAATAATGTTTTGGGCATGTTGTATTAATTGTGATAGGCTCGCGTTTTACCTGTATGGCGTACCCCCACTATTTATTTTTCCAGAACACCGTACAGCCTTACTTTCACCCCTGGTGATTAGTATTAGAATGAGTGTTCCTCTGTATCTCTCCTGCCTGACTGTCATGGTTGTGTGTTCTCAGGGGGAGTTTGTGAATGAGTACGTAGGAGAGGTGATCGATGAGGAGGAGTGTCGGGCCAGGATCAAGCACGCCCAGGATAATGACATCTGTAACTTCTACATGCTGACTCTGGACAAGGTGGGGTTCAGGAGTCAGGGCTTAAAGGTCCAATGCAGCTGTTTTTATCCCAATATCAAATCATTTCTGGGTAACAATTTAGTACCTTACTGTGATTGCTCTTTGCTTTTAATTGAAAACAATTTCTCAAGCAAGAATTTAGCTAGTGGTCTGAGTGGGGAGGGGAAAACTGAAAACTAGCTGTTGGTAGAGAGGTTTGGAACTCTCTTTCTTATTGGTCTATTAACAAATGTACTACCTGGTGATGTCAGCAGGCAGGCTAAAACTCAATCCCACCAAAACAGGCTGATATTTCAGGCAGACTTTTTGAAAGGTTCTTGTACTAAAAGGGCATTATCATAATTTTCACAATTTCACAGTATTATTTCAACCTCATAGTGTGGAAATATATATAAAACTCAGGACGATCACGTTTTTGACTGCACTGAGCCTTAAAGAGATGCATTGCCACAGGCATCCTGCAGCCCCGACAGAGAGCATTGCTGCACGCTGCTGGCAAGAGCGGGTGGTCAGACAGACAATTTTGGGATGGAAATATTTTTGGGACCCACACAGTTGTCTTTTCTGTTTTGTATGTGTTATCTGTTGTATTAAAATCACCTCTTTGGCACACTATTCACAAATTCTCATAGGATCATTCTTCTTCAAGTTCAGTAGCTTACCTCTCCGCTCTCGTGTTGGGCATGTAAGATCAAATGCGACTATGCGTGGTCTCAATTAAATAGTCTGTAGTGTAGGCTATATGCATGGGCGGAGAAGCATGCGCAGTTGTCTTTCCATGGAAATTAACTTCCTTACTATGATAGACTATAGTTTTGCCTCGGACATTGACTGAAAACAAATATTGGGAACACATTTATTTGTGTCTGCCTGCAAATTGGTCCTATCAAATATGTGCCCTATTATTATTATTTCAAAACGGTTGTCTTTGTTTTGTATGCTATTCGTTATCTATTGCATTAAAAGCACCTCTGTTGCAATATACACAAACTCTAATAGCCTAATTATTGCTGATTGACTGTACTTTCAGTAGACTACATTTCCTCTCTTTTGTTGGGCGTGCGAGATCAAGTGTGCCTGTATGTGTCGTCTCAATTAAATAGCCTGTAGACTAGACTATATGGGCGGAGAGGCACAGCACAACCGAACAACAGATAGTCCCCCAACAGATAGCATCAAAGGTCCCCAAGAACACAGTGGCCTCCATCATTCTTAAATGGAAGACGTTTGAAACCACCAAGACTCAATCGGGGGAGAAGGGCCTTGGTCAGTGTCTCGTATTAGTCTCATATTAGTGTGTAGCCCAAACTATTCGGACGCTACAGACAATTTTGTGAGAAGACCGATTTTCGGGATGTCTCATGGTCTGACAAACACCGCTCTAGCTCTGTTACATGTCACCGAAGATGAGGAAGTGCGACATTGGATTGAGACGCATCCAATGCAAAAAAACATATCTCTACCTTAAACTGACAGATTTTTAAGGGGATTTTTTTATTCTGCTAATTTGATTTCCACAGGGGCGCGAACATCAACTCTAGGTCTCTAAATTAGTTTAGACTCCGACATTGACCGGAAATAAATATTGATAACACGTGTATTTTACTCTGCTTGCAAATCGTCCCACTCCTAAAAGTTATGCAACATGTAGTTCAAGTAGTCAAGTGTCCACTCTCCTAAATTTCACCACAACTACTCTCTTTCAAACTACATCTACCCTATTGGCTGATGTAGCCCAATAGTACTGATTGCCTAATAGAATGGGCCATGTGAGAATATGATTTCAAATAGGTTGGCAAAATTGCTGGGACCGGAGCTGCAAAGCAAGCCGTTCACATACACCTAAAATAACATTGCAGGACTGCAGTCGGGTTCGGGACCAGTTCTTGCGGGAGTGGTTGGGAGTCCGAAAATAAGTCAGAAGTCTCTCATGGGACTGTCTCTTTCTCTGTAATATTATGACCTTTAACTATGATTTCTATTTCTAGCTACAGGAAGTTGTCATGGGTTATTAAAGCTGCAATATGTAACTTTTTGGGCGACCTGATTAAATTCACATAGAAATGTGAGTTAGAGATCTGTCATTGTCATTGAAAGCAAGTCTAAGAAGCAGTAGATTTCTACGCTTCCCGTACTTAAGTTTCATTTTTGCGTGTTGTACTTTCGGTTTTGTATGTAAAATATATTTCACAGCGGTTTAGATGGTACAATGATTTTCTACACAATAACTGCTTGTTTTATCACATAAACTGAAATTAGGCGAACTATTCACATTTTTGCAACCTGGAAATGGCGGAGCGATTGCTGCATATTGCATCTTTAATGCTATTGGTTGTTATTAGTTATTATCACTACTATTGGCCATTCCTGGTTTCCTGTTTTAAGAGGATTCTCTTGGTTTTCTATATTTCACCTCAGAAAATTGCATGTGCTTTGCATGGTAATACAAAGACACCCAAGCAGACATGATGATTGAACAGTGTTTTCCATGTTGGTGTGTTTGTCAGGATCGGATCATCGACGCTGGTCCGAAGGGGAACCAGGCCCGCTTCATGAACCACAGCTGCCAGCCCAACTGTGAGACCCAGAAGTGGACGGTGAATGGAGATACACGTGTGGGGCTCTTCGCTCTCATAGACGTCCCTGCAGGTGAGCGGAGATTTGGCATGAGAAGTTTGTGCTATGTTAAAGCTTTGACTTTTGGCACCACTTTTCATTACATAGGCATTGGCAGGAGAACTATAAGGGTAGCATGGTACCAGTGAAGGAAGAACAGGAAGTTGCATAATATTTACCAGGGCAAAGGAGTCCATAGACAGTATATTTACAGTTCTATTCTAGTACAAGGTAATTACGTAGGTTAATCCGTCAGCAGTTCATGTCCGTCTCTGCATCACTTGTATACTGGTTTATATCTGTCCTCTGAGTCATTCTACCCGTCTCCAGGCACAGAGCTGACGTTCAACTACAATCTAGAGTGTCTGGCCAATGGGAAGACTGTGTGCAAATGTGGAGCTTCAAACTGCAGCGGCTTCCTAGGAGTCCGGCCAAAGGTGAGAGGAGACACAGGAACGAGATGTTGTTGTTGGGTTTGATGACATGATCCACAGAATGAATAAGATGCATCATGAGATGCATGATGCATCTTAATTGTCTCTATTAACATCCTGACTCTTCATCCTTCCCCAGAACAACCCTCCAGCAGACGACAAGGGCCGCAAGCTGAAGAAGAAGGTCCAGGCTAAACGGAAGAACAAGATGGAGGTGACTAAGGAGAGGGAGGACGAGTGCTTCAGTTGTGGGGACGGGGGACAGATTGTGTCCTGTAAGAGACCTGGCTGTCCCAAGGTCTACCACGCAGACTGTCTCAACCTCACCAAGAGGCCCGCAGGTCGGTGGCCTAGTTAGGTTCCTGTCAGAGGAAATTATTGAGTTGTTATCATAGCTTGTAGTGGTGTGTTCTATTTCCTGTCTGTTGCTGTAGGTTTGGAGAATTATACACATGACGTCATGCATGCATGCATTTTAACTGTTTGACGTCTGTCAGACCACTGGTTAGCAGTCTCAGTGTGCTGATTACTTCTCTGTTACTACTGATGCAGAGCTGTGTCTGACTGCATCTGTCTGATATACGGTGTCTGACTGCATCTGTCTGATATACTGTGTCTGACTACCTTCTCTGTGTTGCAGGTCGGTGGGAGTGCCCGTGGCACCAGTGTGACCTGTGTGGTAAGGAGGCGGCCTCCTTCTGTGAGATGTGTCCCAGCTCTTACTGCACACTGCACCGCGACGGCATGCTCTTCATCTCCAAGCTGGACGGACGGCTGTCCTGCAGCGAACACGACCCCTGTGGACCAGACCCCCTGGAGCCAGGGGAGATCAGGGAGTACCTACCCGACACTGGGGCTCTCTCACCAGGCCTGGGGGCTGGTGTTGTAACCCCTCCTGCTGCTGCTGGTGCTGCTGCTACAGTCACTACAAGGGGGACAGGGGAGCCCCAGCCTAGCCCTGGCCCTGAGTCTTTCCCTGTCTCTTGCCACATCTCTGGCCCCTTCTCTGGCCCCATCAGCACCTCTCTACCCAGCTCTGAGGCCCCCGATAGCTCTCACCTATTCCTTCCCCAATACTCACCCATCTCTTCCTACGAAGATGAGAAAGAAGAAATGGAGGATCCTTTTGGTGATGAAGAGGGGGATGGAGAGGGGATTGAGGGAGAGTTGGAGGATGGAAAGATGGAAGGCTTAAAGTTGAAAGATGAAGAGGATGAGGAAGAGGAGGAGGAAGAGGGAGAGGAGGGGGAGGGAGAAGACGATGAGGGTGAGGAGGAAGAAGAGGAGGAGGAAGTGGAAGAAGAGGAGTAAAGACCTATGTCCTTTTTCAACTCTCTGCATCCTGGCTTATCATTCCTCACAGTCCCTACAGGGGGGAGACACGGACACTGACCAACCAACCCATAGAATAGCCTTGTCAATCACTGTTCTTAATGTCCGGTGAGCATGTGATTATCCTGAAGGCCTGTCGTGGGTGGAGAAGGGCTACCTGCTTGTTCTTGAGGTTGGGACTGAGCTCAGCATCATGTAGATTCACTCATCTTTGTATATAAGGATCCATGTACAGATGATTTATAGATCTGTGGATTTAAAAACTGCCTTGTTCAGGCAGACCCCTGAGAAATAGTACAATGGGGCCAGGAGCTGGTGTGTCGAAATGGAGTAGGAGGGAGTTTCCCTGGATACTGATTTATGGTCAGTTTTCTCCCTAATAGTCCCAGTTAGGGTTTGTGATAGGTACACTGATCCTAGGTCTGTGCCTAAGGGCACAATGGGTATGATGGGAACTCTAGTCATATAGATAGGCCCGTTTGAGTCTCTTCATGGTTCGTTGTCATAGCTGCTGGTTTGTGGTTTTAATAACATGTTTACATTCCTGCACCTCCTCTTGGAGAACACGGCAACTGACGTATCTGAAGCTTCACCTTTATCAAAGGGGAGACTGAAGAGAAGAGGGACAGTTCTGTCAAAGGCACAGAAATCGCCTCATGAGAAAGTAGCCTATGGTGCGTTAGATAGGCCTGTCAAGCTGTTTCTCTCTGTAGCAACTCTCCTACATGGCACAAATGAGTAATGCTGTGAAATTAGTGCGTCAGCCATGGAAATGATTAGTCACACTATCAATCAGTCATTTCATCCTTGTCATTGGTGTGCAGTCTATATCCATACCTATTTGATGATGATGATGATGATGATGATGATGATGAATCAACCGTCTCTGCTGCCATCTGCCTTGCCACACAAAATGATACAGACACCTAGACAATACACGTGAAATCAAATGGCTTAGTTAGTAAATGTGGGTAGTACATCAAGGTGGTATTGATATTGAACATGCCATCCTAATCCATGACAGCCCTTTACCCTGGCATTGCATTGCCGATAGCTCCTCTGTACTGATATCTGTTTGGGGTGTGATTGGTTGTACTGTAGGTCTTTGAATACAACCGAAATCTGATTGAGTTGTCAACTAACGTAAATTCAATGTGAAATCAACCAAACATTTCACCATGTCATTGGGTTGAGGTTAAAAGTTGAAATGCGAAATTCCCTTACGTTGATGACTTTTTGCAAATCCAATCAGTTTTCCATATTGATTCAACGTCATCACATAGATTTTTTTTCTTGAAATGACGTGGAAACAACATTGATTCAACCAGTTTTTGCCCAGTGGGAAGCTTCGTCACATGGTCTAGCTTTCCCTTCAAACTGAACTGAACCTTCAATGTGAAAATGCCAGTGTACTCAGCGTTTGAGTTAGCTACTTGACGTAACCTTAGCACTAAGACAGCTAGCTCTCTTGTGTGTATCATAATCTCTATGACATATTTATATTGACTTTTATAACGCACAAATGAAGACGGGACTGACTTTATAGTAGTGACATTGCTGTATGTCTCTTTATATAATCCATACTCCATTTGCTAGGCTATAATCCTTGCTTTTAGTTTTAGCACTAAAAAGGACACTGATCCATTCCCCTCTTAAAATGCTTGCACTACAATATGTATTTGTCTCAGCTATGTGTTTAGTCCCTCTTGAAGCTTGTCTCTGCCTCGCTGTCTTGGTGTCAGTTTGTCTTCTCTTCTTATGCCTTTCCAATTGAGTCAATCAGTGTTGGCATTTTTGTGAACGAAGGGATGTGAAGTTGATTCTAGAGGGCCAGAGAACAGAATGAAGTGGTTTTGCCACTTTCCAGTTGTGTTTCCATTTCTGAAGCTTGTAACATGCCTTTACTCCAAATCTGCACAATACGCACTATTTTTACTGCTTAATGTCTCCCAGTTTTGTTACTTTAGTCATGTAGAAATATCTCTAGGAGCCTTTATGTACTTAAACTTAACTGACTTAGTTTTAGATGAGGCCCATGAAAAGATATGTGCAATTTCTTATATTTTAATAGAAAACCAACCTTTTTTTTTTAATGATGTCAGGCTCTGGCCATAGAGAAGCTTTGCTTCTCTATATTTCTATGGTCAGAGTCTGGCAGATCTATCATTTCTATTTCTGTCTGGTGTGTGTGTGTGGGATCCCTAATTAGAGGCAGCTGCTATGCATTACCTCTAATTAGGGATCTTACTTATATGTCTGTGTTCCACTCCGTTGGCGTGGTTCATTGTTATGTTATGTCCCGTGTTCGTGCTACGTGTGTTATTATTATTATCGTTATTGTATTTGTTATTTTGTATAGTTCGCCAGTTCGTTAAATAAACATGTCGAACTATGGATACGCTGCGCCTTGGTCTCTCTACACACCCGAACGTGACAGAATGAACCACCACCCGACCAAGCAGCGAAAATCTGGAGAAACGGAGAGGAAGAAAGGAAGACAACGGCGTAATCGAGTAAACGGAGGTAACGGAGCCCGTAGGCAACCCCAAGAAAATTTCGGGGGGGGGCTATGGGGTTGGTCTGGCTACGAGGAGGACGAGCCAGTACCACTCTCCATGTGGAATACGGTGGAGAAGGAGGAAGAGGAATACCTGAAGGGGGTATTTTGTGACATTATGGAGCTGTGTAGGCGTAATCAGGAAGAATGTGAGAACGAGCGGAGGGAGCTGGAGTTAAAGGTGCCCACGGTGTGCATCCCCAGTCCGGGTCGTTTACTGTCTACATCCCGCGCCGAGTCTCCATTGTACATCCCCACTCCAGTATGTCCTATGCCGGTTTCACGTGTGAGAACTCCAGTGCCAGAACAATCCGTTCCATCGGTGCCCAGTCTGGGTCAGGCCGTCTGCTACACTCCAGTGTCAGAGCAGTCCGCTTCACCGGTGCCCAGTCTGGGTCCGGCCGTCTGCTACACTCCAGTGCGCCTCTCCAGTCCGGTACGTCATGTGCCTGTTCCCCGCACTAGCCCTGAAGTGCGTGTTCTTAGTCATGTGCCACCAGTGCCGACTTCACGCACCAGGCTTCCAGTGCGCCTCCCCAGTCCGGTACGTCATGTGCCTGCTCCCCGCACTAGCCCTGAGGTGCGTGTTATTAGTCCTGTGCCACATGTGCCGACTTCACGCACCAGGCTTCCAGTGCGCCTTCCCAGTCAGGTACGTCCTGTGCCTGCTCCCCGCACTCGCCCTGAAGTGCGTGTTCTTAGTCATGTGCCACCAGTGCCGACTTCACGCACCAGGCTTCCAGTGCGCCTCCCCAGTCCGGTACGTCCCGTGCCGACTCCCCGCACTCGACCTCCAGTGCGTGTGCATAGCCAGGTTCCTCCAGTTCCGGCTTCACGCACCAGGCCTCCAGTGCGCCTCCCCAGTCCGGGACGTCCCGTGCCGACTCCCCGCACTCGACCTCCAGTGCGTGTGCCCAGCCAGGTACCTCCAGTGCCAGCTCCACGCACCAGGCCTCCAGTGCGCCTCTCCAGTCTGGTACGTCCCGTGCCGACTCCCCGCACTCGACCTCCAGTGTGTGTGCCCAGCCAGGTTCCTCCAGTACCGGCTCCACGCACCAAGCCTCCAGTGCGCCTCTCCAGTCTGGTACGTCCCGTGCCGACTCCCCGCACTCGACCTCCAGTGCGTGTGCCCAGCCAGGTACCTCCAGTGCCGGCTACACGCATCAGACCGTCGGTGCGCCTCGACATCCCGGAGCCTCTCGTGATGATCGACAGCCCGGAGCCTCCCATGATGGTCGACAGCCCGGAGCCTCCCGTGATGGTCGACAGCCCGGAGCCTCCCGTGATGGTCGACAGCCCGGAGCCTCCCGTGATGGTCGACAGCCCGGAGCCTCCCGTGATGGTCGACAGCCCGGAGCCTCCCGTGATGGTCGACAGCCCGGAGCCTCCCGTGATGGTCGACAGCCCGGAGCCTCCCGTGATGGTCGACAGCCCGGAGCCTCCCGTGATGGTCGACAGCCCGGAGCCTCCCGTGATGGTCGACAGCCCGGAGCCTCCCGTGACGGTCGACAGCCCGGAGCCTCCCGTGACGGTCGACAGCCCGGAGCCTCCCGTGACGCTCGACAGCCCGGAGCCTCCCGTGACGCTCGACAGCCCGGAGCCTCCCGTGACGCTCGACAGCCCGGAGCCTCCCGTGACGCTCGACAGCCCGGAGCCTCTCGTGACGCTCGACAGCCCGGAGCCTCTCGTGACGCTCGACAGCCCGGAGCCTCTCGTGACGCTCGACAGCCCGGAGCCTCCCGTGACGCTCGACAGCCCGGAGCCTCCCGTGACGCTCGACAGCCCGGAGCCTCCCGTGACGCTCGACAGCCCGGAGCCTCCCGTGACGCTCGACAGCCCGGAGCCTCCCGTGACGCTCGACAGCCCGGAGCCTCCCGTGACGCTCGACAGCCCGGAGCCTCCCGTGACGCTCGACAGCCCGGAGCCTCCCGTGACGCTCGACAGCCCGGAACCTTCCGTGACGATTATATGGCCGGAGTCGCCTGCCACACCGGTGCTCAGTCCTGGCCCGGTTATTTGCCCCGCTCCATGGCCTGAACTTGTTCCCCCACCATTGTTATTTAAAGGACCGGTGGGTTGCCCCTTTACTTGGCCGGAGTCGCCTGCCACACCGGTGCTCAGTCCTGGCCCGGTTAATTGCCCCGCTCCATGGCCTGAACCTTTTCCCCCACCATTGTTGTTTCCAGGACCGGTGGGTTGCCCATTTACATGGCCGGAGTCGCCTGCCACACCGGTGCCCAGTTCTGGCCCGGTTATTTGCCCCGCTCCATGGCCTGAGCCTTTTGCCCCACCATGGTCATTTCCAGGACCGGTGGGTTGCCCCTTGAAATGGCCTGAATCGCCAGCCACACCGGGCCCAATAGAAATGAGGAGGAAGACATCCACTTCGCCGGGGCCGGAACCGCCACCGGCGATGGTTTATGTTTGATGTTTTTCCCTCCCTGACCCTTCCCTCATGTTTTTGTGTTTATTTTTCTTGCGGCCGGGAGTCCGCGCCTTTGGGGGGGGGTACTGTCAGGCTCTGGCCATAGAGAAGCTTTGCTTCTCTATATTTCTATGGTCAGAGTCTGGCAGATCTATCATTTCTATTTCTGTCTGGTGTGTGTGTGTGGGATCCCTAATTAGAGGCAGCTGCTATGCATTACCTCTAATTAGGGATCTTACTTATATGTCTGTGTTCCACTCCGTTGGCGTGGTTCATTGTTATGTTATGTCCCGTGTTCGTGCTACGTGTGTTATTATTATTATCGTTATTGTATTTGTTATTTTGTATAGTTCGCCAGTTCGTTAAATAAACATGTCGAACTATGGATACGCTGCGCCTTGGTCTCTCTACACACCCGAACGTGACAAATGACTTGAATAATGAGTGAAACGGTTCCAAGGGTCCCTTCTTGTCCAT
This sequence comes from Thymallus thymallus, assembly GCA_023634145.1. NCBI lineage: Eukaryota > Metazoa > Chordata > Actinopteri > Salmoniformes > Salmonidae > Thymallus > Thymallus thymallus. The sequence continues at coordinate 22,671,043 of CM042391.1, read as the reverse complement.
ATACTTGTACTGTAAAGGTTGCCATGGTGCCCCCTGCTGTTGCTCCGATATACAGATACAGGCACCCATCATCATGGCCATAGTAAATATTTATCTGACTTGGACATACTGGATGTATAGCACTAAAACACTTACGAATTTTAACAACACAGATAGAAGATTTTAACTGATTAATACATCTGTTGGAAGAGTGTTTGTACATTTTAGATTGGCCTAGCCTGTACTTCCAAAATCTTATATAATATGTATATACATATTGTATATAAAAGCTATATACTGTATGATGAATGGAAAAAAAACAATAACTAATAATGATTTTAGAGCCAGTGGATATCATGCGTTCTCTGGTCTCAGCTTTGTCATCAACCTTTCCCACAAACAGGATCACTTCAACTTTGATACATATTTGTTTACGGCTGAGTTGCTGTCGACGGCTGTGGATAATAACACTTTATATTGATGTAACAGTATCACAGTCATCAACCAGATAATAGTAGGCTATGAAAGCATACCGTATGAGGTCGAGGGTCATTTCTGGTCACATGACATGAGCTGGAAGTCGGGAGATTGAAGGCCCAACTATCACTACAGTACCTTTGGCACTTGACTTGATAATGAGCTGTATATCTTTTTGCTTTAACATTTTCTGTTTCTACATTGTCAGTTATCCCTCCCTCTTTGGAGGGTTCTTTGATGTGGCACAAAGGAGGAGTTGGGAGGCTTTATCAGTGTTTTTATACATACCTACGTATGTAACAAAGCTGGACATTGTTTTTCTACTGCTGTTTTTTTGTTGTTGCCATCATGCTTCTTAGCTTCTGACTCTCTTCCCTCTCTGCCTTATTAAGCCTTGTGTAATTCATCTGTTCAAATTGTAACTGTTGAAGAGTTCAATAATATCCTGCTGCCTTGTGAGGATATTGAAATGTGCTGGAGTCCTTTGTACATAATAAAGAATAAAAATGAAAGTTGCAATTAGATCTGTTTTTCTTCAACTCTTGTTTTTGGCATTTTGATTTGGGACAGTAGTTTGATTGTTACCTTTACGAACTGAATAATCAAGTTCGAAGCCATATTCCTGTAATAACAATTTGATTGCATTGAGCAGGGATAGATGTGTTACAATAATCCACTTTAGAGGTGCTTCTGTTATAGAAACTGGCTTTAGCACATACATAGCTCAGTGTACTATAAACCTTGTTAATAACCAAACTGACCACTGCGCTAAACACTTTCACTTCACATACTGCATGATAAAGTGAAGGAAAACACTGGTGAGCGCAGCAGTCAGTCTGGTTGACCAGGCTAATGTACTGTAGGTGTCACACACTAGCGCAGAAATCAAGTCTTTATTTTTTTCAATTTACAACATGCTACAAAAGACAGTCACTGGAGTCCACACAATTAATGATATAATCAGCCGACTCTCCTGTGGACCTGTAATAGTGTTGGAAATATATGCATGTTATAATATCTACAAGGGCTCAGACAGACGCAGGACTGCAAACAACCTCTGGCTTTGTGCCTGTGTCCCTTGCACCTTCTAATAAGAGTCCTGTAAATCATTCAGAAGGATGAGCTATGTGAACTAGTCCTCTTTCTCAGGCACCAGGTCTGCGTCCGTTGGGAGTTGCACCATAGAAGGTGCATAGAAGGTGCTGTATGTGTGTGTGTAAACAATAACACGTCTGTTGAAGTGTATGTACACTTGAATGGAGCCTTCTATACACATCTAATGGTGGATATGTGACATGTCTGTGGGTCCATTGCTGCTGCATACTACTAGTCCCCCACAGGCACAACTTCAGTGGGACTGAGAAAGGTTTCAGAATTCCCACTCAATTATCTTTGCACTCAAATTCAATAATAGCTCTAACTAAGCTACATTTTCACACACGTTGGTAAAATCAAGTAAAAATCTGCCATTGGCTAGACTGTCTCAAAAGGTCAAAGGTGTCTTAAAGTGTAAACATTAACAATACATTCACAGAAAGTTGCTTTCTTCCCATTCTGTGTGGAGTAATGACAATGGTCAGCCACGATGATGAGGCGTCCGTAACATTGAAATAGTGACTTGATGGAGATTACATTGAACATTAGTTAAACATATCTGTATATAGGGTTTCTTGGAGTATGATTGCATATATATATATATATATATATATATATATATATATATATATGCAAACTTTTGAATGGTAGAGTGTGTGTTTAACTGTGCTAAATGGCATATTATTTGTATATACATACACACACATACATACTAGGGGGCCAAAAGTTTGGAATATTACTCATTCAAGGGTTTTTTCTTTATTTGAACTATTTTTTACATTGTAGAATAAAAGTGAAGACATCAAAACTATAACATAACACATATGGAATCATGTAGTAACCAAAAAAGTGTTAAACAACAGATTCTTCAAATAGCCACCATTTACCTTGATGACAACTTTACACACTCTTGGCATTCTCTCAACCAGCTTCACCTGGATGCTTTTCCATCAGTCTTGAAGGAGTTCCCACATATGCTGAGCACTTGTTGGCTGCTTTTCCTTCACTGCGGTCCAACTCATCCCAAACCATCTAAATCTGGTTGAGGTTGGAACCAGAAATCTCAAATTTGGACTCCAGACCAACAGACAAATTGTCACCGGTCTAATGTCCATTGCTTGTGTTTCTTGGCCCAAGCAAGTCTCTTCTTATTGGTATCCTTTAGTAGTGGTCTCTTTGCAGCAATTTGACCATGAAGGCTTGATTCACAGTATCCTCTTAACAGTTGATTTTGAGATGTGCCTGTTATTTGAACTCTGTGAAGGATTTATTTGGGCTACAATCTGAGGCTGGTAACTCTAATGAACTTGTCCTCTGCAGCAGAGGTATTTCTGGGTCTTCCATTCCTGTGGCGGTCCTCATGAAGCTGGTTGAGAGAATGCCATGAGTGTGCAAAGCTGTACTCAAGGCAAAAGGGTGGCTACTTTGTAGAATCTTGGATTTTTTGGTTACTACATGATTCCTTATGTGTTATGTCATAGTTTTGATGTCTTCACTTTTATTCTACAATGTAAAAAAAATAGTGCAAATAAAGAAAAACCCTTGACTGAGTAATATTCCAAACTTTTGCCCCCAGTATATATATATATATATATAAATAAAATGCCATTTAGGAGACAGTTTTATCCAAAGTGACATGCATATATTCTACGTATGGGTGGCCCAGGGAAACAAACCCACAACCCTGGCCGTGTAAGCACCATGCTCTAACAACTGACTTAAAGGACCACATACAGCAATATCTTGTACTTTTAGCCATGGCAACATAACTATCCTATTACATTTACCCACAAGCTTCTGTGTTGGTGCAATCTTTCTAGTTGCGTTCCAGACTTTCAACTGTATCAGAGCTTATGACACAAAGAAAAACATATGTTACATGACAATAAATGTGCAGGTACACTTCATCATGAAGAGTAGACAATGAAAACAGTGTTAAAGGCCCCAAAACACACAGAATGCTTATTAAAATCAAGTCATTAAAAATATGCACACTCACTCATGGCATTTGACTGTGGGGTGAAGGCCATTCGTGTCATCAGCATAATTCATTTATATAAAGTGGGTTGATAGACACTGATGAATTCAATGAGGGTTTTTTTGTTAGTTTTTTTAAGTGGGGTTGAGGTGCTATTTCCTTCGTCTGTTTAGTTCGAATATCACCCTTGGCAGGTTTTTTGTCCCGGGAGAGGGGTCGTGCCCAATTATTGTGAGCACTCCTTTAAACGCAGCAAGCATGTAATCTTCTGTGGAACAACTGAAAAAAAGTAAACAAGCAACACAGTACTGTTTGGACTCCTCTCTTTCTCCGTTTTAAAATTGACAGGCTCCAGGTGGGATGTGTAGCATCCACCCTGCATTTCCAGGTTGGTTTTTACGGCAAGTGATCGCTGTCCATCCAGTAAAGGCTTAACTGTGGCAGCAGGAATAGAAATAAGAGTCCTTCTTCTGACCCAAGTCAATACCGGTCTCTTCTGTAAAGAGAGAGCAGAGAAGTGTCAACCAGACCACAGTGGAGATGAAAGTGACAATTCATGATAGTAATACTACTGTACCATTGCAGACAAAATGTCTAAGCTATAGGAGCAATATTTAGGAAGAAAGCCAAAGTCTCACCGGTCAAGAATTGGAAGGAGATGCTGTTGTAGTCCTCTGCAACCTTTTGGAACAGCTCATCTGGAATGTGGTTAAAAGACAGTATGATTCTACTTCTGCATTTTGGGAAATCTAGTTTATGAATAAGGTTACACTAGATTTGAAATGAACTGACCATACGAGGTGTCACTTACCCACGTTGTTGTTCGTTTTACTGGATGTTTCAAAATGCTTAGCCCCAATCTCTGTAGATGAGAATTAAAAAAGAAAGTGAAACATAGGCCACTTTAAAACAGCCAGTCCTTATACTAATCAAGAGGATGTCTGGTAAGACACTCAGACTACATGATTAAGGGGGAGTTAGTGATGATTAACATTAGCAACTTACCGTCAGCAAAGTCCTGAACGTCATGGTAGTCTACTTGCCGCAGACCCCGGTCACTCTCAATCAGGTCAATCTTTGTGCCACACAGGTATATCTTGCAGTGCTTCAATTGAAATCATAGAATCATAGAATAAAAAAACTCATGTGTCATTGTGGGAAGTTACATATGTAGGATAATATATTCTCAGTTTATTAGGTACACCACCCCGTTGACGAAAACGGACCGCTCCTACAGACAGTGACTCACGTGTCCAAGACTTTCTATATAAAGCAGGCTGACAGGCATTCAGTTACTGTTCGAGTGACCTAAACAACTTCGAGCGTGGTATGATCGTCGGTGCCAGGTACACCGGATCCAGTATCTCAGAAACAGCCGCCCTCCTGGGCTATATTTCACTAAAACATCATTTCAAACCTTGCTTACATTAGTATATGATCACGTCTCTCTATTACGCATGGGAATGTATTAAAATTGAAATATCACATTCACATAAATATTGAGACCCTTTACTCAGTACTTTGTTGAAGCACCTGTGGCAGCGATTACAGACAAGTATTTTGGGTATGACGCTGCAAGCTTGGCACACCTGTATTTGGAGAGTTTCTCCCCTTCTTCTCTGCAGATCCTCTCAACCTCTGTCAGGTTGGATGGGGAGCGTCGCTGCAAAGCTATTGTCAGGTCTCTCCAGAGATGTTCAATCAGGTTAAAGTCCAGGCTCTGGCTGGGCCACCCGAGGACATTGAGACTTGTCACCCCAGTCTGAAGTCCTGAGCACTCTGGAGCAGGTTTTCATCAAGGATCTCTGTACATTGCTCTGATCATCTTTCCCTTGAAAAGGGCTTAGTCTCCCAGTCCTTGCCGCTGAAAAACATCCCCACAACATGATGCTGCCACCACATTTCACCGTAGGGATGGTGCCAGATTTCCTCCAGACATGACGCTTGGAATTCAGGCCAAAGAGTTCAATCTTGGCTTCATTAGACCAGATAATCTTGTTTCTCATGGTCTGAGAGTCCTTTAGGTGCCTTTTGGCAAACCAAGCAGGCTGTCATGTGCCTTTTACTGAGGAGTGGCTTCCATCTGGCCACTCTACCATAAAGGCCTGATTGGTGGAGTGCTGCAGAGATGGTTGTCCTTCTGGAAGTTTCTCCCATCTCCACAGAGGAACTCTGGAGCTCTGTCAGAGGGACCATAGGGTTCTTGGTCACCTCCCTGACCAAGGCCCTTCTCTTCTTCCATTTAAGAATGATGGCCACTGTATTCTTGGGGATCTTCAATGCTGCAGACATTTTTTGGTACCCTTCTTCAGATCTATGTCTTGACACAATGAGCTCTACGGACAATTCCTTTGAACTCATTGCATGGCTTTTGCTCTGACATGCACTGTCAACTGTGGGACCTTCTACAGACAGTTGTGTGCCTTTCCAAATCATGTCCAATCAATTGAATTTACCACAGGTGGACTCCAATCAAGCTGTAGAAACATTTCAAGGATGATCAATGGAAACATGATGCACCAGAGCTCAATGTCAAGTCTCATAGCAAAGGGTCTGAATGCTTATGTAAATACATTTTTTGCTTTGTCATTATGGGGTATTGTGTGTAGATTTGAGGAAGTATATTTGCATTTAATTCAGTTTAGAATAAGGCTATAAAAAAAAAATGGGGAAAAGTCTGAATGTTTATGACAATACCCATCATACAATTCACATTGGCAAGTGAGTTGCGTTTTTATGAAAGGGTCTGTAACCTCTTCACAGTTTTGCAGCTCCTTCACCCAGAATCTAGCTCGCTGGAAACTGCTGGTATCCGTCAAATCTACAGGAGAAAATGTCACAAATGAAGGTGAATGACAAAATAAAACTTGACACAAGACCAAAACATTATGTATGTTTTCACAGTTATGAAATTGTATTGGACCTAGAATATTCTGTAGTACTAATAGTACTATTGCAATGTAAATCAGGCCATAAAAACAACACTAAAAACAGAACCAGATAAAACTAATAAAGAAACTTAACAAATGAGTCATCAACTGGGGAAACGCCTCATCGGCTATTTTACAAACTGTAAAAAATCCCCCAATGAGGGAAATAAGAGTGGAGAACACTCAAATATGAAAATAAATCCATTGCTCTCAATAAGAATTTATTCAACGAAACATTTAGTATACAACAAAGCCATTAGGGCTGGGCTGGGTGCCAATGCAATATGTATAGCGATTATCACAATTCTATATGTATTGCGATTTCGATAATGCATTTTTAACGGGGTATGGTAGTAGGTGCCAGGCGCACCGGATTGTGTCAAGAACTGCAGCGCTGCTGGGTTTTTCACACTCAACAGTTTCCCATGTGTATAAAGAAGGGTCCACCACCCAAAGGACACCCAGCCAACTTGACAACTGCAGGAAGCATTGGAGTCACCATGGGCCAGCATCCCTGTGGAACGCTTGACATCTTGTAGAGTCCATGCCCTGACAAATTTAGGCTGTTCTGAGGGAAAAACAGGGGGGTGCAACTGAATATTAGGAAGATGTTCCTAATGTTTGGTATAATCAGTGTATGTCTGCTGCAGCGAGACGAGAGAGCTTGAGAAAGAGTTTATCAGTCAGGGAAATAAAAGTGCTGAAAACACGTTCTCACTATTTAAAAAGAAGATGTAGAACAAGCTATCGGATGAAAGGACGAGTTATGGCGCAGGTACAGCAGACTACCGCTAGCTAAGGCTACCTACAGTATCGATACTTGGGAGTCAAATATCAATATAATAATGTCCAAAATAACATTTCAATATGTAACTATACATTTTTTCCCCGTCACTAAACACCATAGTAGCAAAACAAAAACGTATACAATGTCAAAAACGTAGGCGGCAGGTAGCCTAGTGGTTAGAGCGTTGGGCCAGTAACCGAAAGGTTGTTGGTTCGAATAACCGAGCCGACAAGGTGAAAAACTAGTCAATGTGTCCTTGAGCAAGGCACTTAACCCCAATTTGCTACAGGGGCTGACCCTGTAGGTAGGCCGTCATTGTAAATAAGAATTTGCTCTTAACTGACTTGCCTAGTTAAATAAATAAATACAGTTAAAAAGATGTGCCATTCCAAGGGGATAAGAACAGAACATACCATAGCAGACAATGGCAGCCCTGGCTCCTCTGTAGTAGATTCTACTCATCGCCTCGTAGCGCTCTGATCCAGCCGTGTCCTGGGTTGCAGAGAAGGAATCACTTATAGTCTATCCACACATAGCCTGTAGCTACCTCATATCGGGCTACAATGGATTGATTAATTTAATTTCTATTCAACGATAATAATAATAATAAAACCAGACAACACCATACAGATTATAAAGACTCATGCAAATCTATAACCCCATTTTATTTTACAAAGGATGCAGGCAGTCATCCTCACTCACCCATATTCCCAGTGTAACCACCTTGTCTCCCACCTGGATTGGTTTGGCAATGAATGCAGCCCCAATAGTCTATTGAAGAAAGTAAGATTGCAATAAAAATATGTAGCAAGCACAATTTTGAGAAAGAGCCTCACACAAAAGCAGAGACCGTCCCACACACTGCCATAGGCAATCAACTGATACTCACGTTCTGATAGGGGCCGACAAGAAAGCGGTGGTGGACATATCTCTCCACAAGGCTGGTCTTGCCCACACTCTCCTTCCCAAGCATAACTACTTTGGCATCCACACGCATGGTCATAGTGCACAGGACCAGGACAAGAAAGGAGAGGAGGAACAGGAGGGGTAGACAAGGATGCTGAATTGCTGTGTAACAGATGAGACAACAACAAAAAAAAGTATTTTATACAGCAACATGTAGATAGTATGATTAAGAAGTTGGGCACGATAAAACAGTTATTTTATTCATTCTACTTTGTCCATGACATCATATGACTTCTATGCAGCATGACTTGGCAGCCACCAACAGTACCAACATCAAAGAATGATTTTGAGACTGCACTCAAAGTTGCCACAGCAGAAGTTGTCTAAAGAGAGCAGTTGGCAGGAAACATTTCAAGACATGTCATGACATTTGTGGCAGATGTCAACAATTCTAAGAAGTTAACTTGAACCAAGAAGTTAAAATGGGCATGTGCGTGTAACTAGCTATCTAGTTAATACTGCAATTAGCTAAACCATCAACAAATGGAACACACAATTAGCAGACCTGAAAGATTACACAAAATAAAAAAGGCACTTTTCGTTACCTAGCTTGACAGTAGCATTATTAGCTAGCTAGCCATCTAACGTTAGCTAATGATGACTTGAATATCTAGCTAGCGAGCTAAAACCAAAACACTTACCTTCTTGATAAACTCCGCTAAATGTGTTCAAATTGAAGAATCAGAGCCGAGTCGGATTAACCGTATATGTAAATGGTTGACTAGATCTTAAAATATGAACATTTCGGTAAGAGTTAGCTAACTACCTAGCTAGCTAGCTAGCCAGTGTTTGAGCCACTTGGTGTTGTCAGCAACGTCAATTCTAGCTACAAAATAAAATTACAAGCTACAGAAACATCCCTAACATGTATATAGTATATGCCATTGTTATGTCGTATAGCAAAGCTTACTCGATTTTAACGTCTAGCAGACTCAGTCGTTAGCAAGCAAGCTATGTACAAAATTCCAAGAGGCTTTGTTATTGGGGGGGTGGGGGGGGGGTTCTTCTTCTTCAAAGTTTTGTAGCAGACTACACCTATTGGTGTATTGCCGCCACCTACTGTACGGAGTCTTCTTTGATATTTTAGCGGTCCTCAAACATATGCTATAGGTGCATGCCGCCACCTACAGTGTTGGCTGTATATCAGCCGAAATAATTAACAAAATAACTCAAACAAAATGAACAAAACACAACTCTATGTACTCCATTATTCAGATTCAACTGCCAACGCCCATCCCTACGGGCTCTGGGGCCTAAAAAGGGAAAGCACCTTCGGACAGTATTCCTTGCAATGTTTCAGCAGTGAAGTCCTGGAAACCACAAAACATTTCAGCCGCCTTTTCAGCCGCAGATACTATTATGTCCAGTTTATTTTACTTTTTATTTGTTTGCGCAGTACAATGAATTACATGCGCGATAAACACCATGAAATACACCTTCACAATCAGCATACCAGTTTCCCTCAACTGTTGAACAACACTCTGAATATCCAGTCTGCGGAGCATCCACCGCCATGGTAATGGTAAACTAGTTGCCAGAATATACCGACCCTACCATTACACTTGTTTACACTAAGCTGCACTGGGATCGGAACGCAATAGAGTACCACAGTATGAGTCATAATACCCATACAACCCTACCCTAGCATTAAACAAGAAAATGGTTCCAGTCGTTTTTCCACCATTCATTTTTCCCATAGGGGATTTTAGAAACACTTCAAATAAGGGCTGTGTTTCATGTAAGATTACCCTGTAGTGACGTTTTGAAGTCAGTTTAAATCTCTATGGGACAAGATGACTTTTATCAACAAATGAAATGCTAATTAGCTACTAATGTGGCTATCATAAAGAACTAAAAAGACCATGATGATCTGGACCAAACTGCCGAATCGAGGCAAAGGTAAGAATCTCTGGATTAAGTATCTAATATAAATTACATTTAAGAGCTGGGAAGATTGTATCCCCCCAATGGAACGGTCTTGTTCAAGTTATTTTTTTAGGGTGTGGATCAGCTTTAATATTCCGGATATATACAGTTGAAGTCGGAAGTTTACATACACTTAGGTGGAAGTCATTAAAACAAATTTCTCAACAACTCCACAGATTTCACGTTTACAAACTATAGTTTTGGCAAGTCGGTTAGGACATCTACTTTGTGCATGCCACAAGTAATTCTTCCAAAAATTGTTTACAGAGAGAATATTTCACTTATAATTCACTATATCACAATTCGAGTAGGTCAGAAGTTTACATACACTAAGTTGACTGTGCCTTTAAACAGCATGGAAAGTTCCAGAAAATGATGGCTTTAGAAGCTTCTGATAGGCTAATTGACATCATTTGAGTCAATTGGAGGTGTACCTGTGGATGTATTTCAAGGCCTACCTTCAAACTCAGTGCCTATTTACTCGAAATCATGGGAAAATCAAAAGAAATCAGCAAAGACATCAGAAAAAAAATTGTAAACCTCCACAAGTCTGGTTCATCCTTGGGACCAATTTCGTGGGGCATCAATGATCATGAGGAAGGTGAGGGATCAGCCCAGAACTACACGGCAGGACCTGGTCAATGACCTGAAGAGAGCTGGGACCACAGTCTCAAAGAAAACCATTAGTAACACACTACGCCGTCATGGATTAAAATCCTGCAGAACACGCAAGGTCCCCCTTGTCCAAGCCCGTCTGAAGTTTGCCAATGACCATCTGGATGATCCAGAGGAGGAATGGGAGAAGGTCATGTGGTCTGATGAGACAAAAATAGAGCTTTTTGGTCTAAACTCCACTTGCCGTGTTTGGAGGAAGAAGAAGGATGAGTACAACCCCAAGAACACCATCCCAACCGTGAAGCATGGAGGTGGAAACATCATTCTTTGCTTTTCTGCAAAGGGGACAGGACGACTGCACCGTATTGAGGGGAGGATGGATGGGGCCATGTATCGCGAGATCTTGGCCAACAACCTCCTTCCCTCAGTAAGAGCATTGAAGATGGGTCGTGGCTGGGTCTTCCAGCATGACAACGACCCGAAACACACAGCCAGGGCAACTAAGGAGTGGCTCCGTAAGAAGCATCTCAAGGTCCTGGAGTGGCCTAGCCAGTCTCCAGACCTGAACCCAATAGAAAATCTTTGGAGGGAGCTGAAAGTCCGTATTGCCCAGCGACAGCGCCGAAACCTGAAGGATCTGTATGGAGGAGTGGGCCAAAATCCCTGCTGCAGTGTGTGCAAACCTGGTCAAGAACTACAGGAAACATATGATCTCTGTAATTGCAAACAAAGGTTTCTGTACCAAATATTAAGTTCTGCTTTTCTGATGTATCAAATACTTATGTCATGCAATAAAATGCTAATTAATTACTTCAAAATCATACAATGTGATTTTCTGGATTTTTGTTTTAGATTCCGCCACTCACAGTTGAAGAGTACCTAGGATAAAAATTACAGACTTCTACATGCTTTGTAAGTGGGAAAACCTGCAAAATCGGCAGTGTATCAAATACTTGTTCTCCCCACTGTATATATATATATATTCAAAGAATAGTGGATCATCCTTATTTGGACCATATGGGTTAATAAACCATATCTGCTTATCAAAATTACTGTTAATTAATATCATCAACCCTTTTGAATTTCTTTGCCCATGGGAGAATACATTTTACCCCCACAGTCCTTTTTCCACAAAACTTCATCTAAAGTTGTTGAATGAGTTTCCTGTAAACAATAGATATTATTTTCCTTCTCTTTTAGCCAGGTAAATACTGATTGTCTTTTCTTATTATCTGCTACGTGTGCAGTAAACTACTGCATACCTTCTACCAGACTCTACCATCTTTTTTGCAGTGGTGTGCTGGGGAGCAAACATCAAAGCCGGTGATGCTTCTAGGGTAAATAAGCTGATCAGGAAGGCTAGCTCTGTCCTGGGGATGAGCCTTGACACTCTAGAGGAGGTGGCGGAGAGACGGATCCTGGCCAAACTGCTGGCCATCATGGACAACGTCACCCACCCTCTGCACGCTATGGTTATGACGCAGAGGAGCACTTTCAGTCACAGACTGATCCCACCACGGTGTGCCAGAGAGCGCTACAGGAGGTCCTTCCTGCCGGCGGCTATTAGACTATATAATGCCTCACCGGGGTGCTGTGCCGTCGGCAACATAGATCTGGAACTGTTGGGGTGCTAGGACCTAGGTACTCTAGTTTAACAATTATGCATCCATCCGTGAGTAACTCTGGTCCACAAACAGTCCACAAACAGTTCCACAAACTGTTCATTTACCTGTACAGTTTGTGGAACCATGCAAGTATTCACTTATCTGTAAATATAACTGTATACTTACCTGTACAGCTAATTTAACCATGCAAAATTTTCACTTACCTGTTCATTTAGCCAGTCTGTCTATTAAGTAAACTATTATTACCCTCGCTCATATCATACGCATTTTTAGCTACTGAAGTATTTCTCTGCCATTGACCTGTATAGTATAGGTAACCATCCAACATCCACCAATGTATAGTGTACATTATACAGCCAACCACCCATACTATGCAATGTCTTTTTATAGCTTTTTATCTTTTGTGTACTTTTCGTTATCTATCTATCTAAGCCATTACAATTATAACTGGCTATACTTATTTCACCAATTACCATGATGAGACACAAGTTTCAATTCTATTCATCATAATATATGTTTGTAAACATACCATTAAAAAGTAACATGATGATTGTGTGGCTTTATAGCTGTACCATGATATGGGCATTGCTACTAAGTAAACCTCCAATTGGTCCCCACTATTCCTCCCACTAAAACCCCTCCTCATCCCGAGTTGGGTTGTCACTTATAATTCACGATATCACAATTCCAGTGGGTCAGAAGTTTACATACACTAAGTTGACTGTGCCTTTAAACAGCTTGGAAAATTCCAGAAAATTATGTAATGGCTTTAGAAGCTTCTAATAGGCTAACTGACATAATTTGAGTCAATTGGAGGTGTACCTGTGGATGTATTTCAAGGCCTACCTTGAAACTCAGTGCCTCGTTGCTCGACATCATGGGAAAATCAAAAGAAATCAGACCTCAGAAAAAAAATGGTACACCTCCACAAGTCTGATTCATCCTTCGGAGCAATTTCCAAACGCCTGAAGGTACCACGTTCATCTGTACAAACAATAGTTTGCAAGTACAAACACCATGGGACCACGCAGCCGTCATACCGCCCAAGAAGGCAACTTGTTCTGTCTCCTAGAGATGAACGTACTTTGGTGCGAAAATCAATCCCAGCACAACAGCAAAGGACCTTGTGAAGATGCTGGAGGAAACATGTACAGTAAAGGTAAAGTATCTATATCCACAGTAAAACAAGTCCTATATCGACATAACCTGAAAGGCAGTTCAGCAAGGAAGAAGCCACTGCTCCAAAAGACTACGGTTTGTAACTGCACATGGGGACAAAGATCGTACTTTTTAGAGAAATGTCCTCTGGTCTGATGAATCAAAAATATAACTGTTTGGCCATAATGACCATTGTTATGTTTGGAGGAAAAAGGGGGAGGCTTGCATCATGTTGTGAGGGTGCTTTGCTGCAGGAGGGACTGGTGCACTTCACAAAATAGATGGCATCATGAAGAAGGAAACTTATGTGGATATATTGAAGCAACATCTCAAGACATCAATCAGGAAGTTAAAGCGTGGTCGCAAATGGGTCTTCCAAATGGACAATGACCCCAAGCATGCTTCCAAAGTGGCTTAAAGACAACAAAGTCAAGGTATTGGAGTGGCCATCACAAAGCCCTGACCTCAATCCTATAGGAAATTTGCGGGCAGAACTGAAAACGTGTGTGCTAGAAAGGAGGCCTACAAACCTGACTCAGTTACACCAGTTCTGTCAGGCCAGAATTCACCCGACTTATTGTGGGAATCTTGTGGAAGGCTACCCGAAACGTTTGACCCAAGTTAAACAATTTAAAGGCAATGCTACCAAATACTAATTGAGTGTATGTAAACTTCTGACCCACTGGGAATGTGATAAAATAAATGCTTAAATAAATCATTCTCTCTAAAATTACATTTCACATTCTTAAAATAAAGTGGTGATCCTAACTGACCTAGACAGGGAATGTTTACTAGGATTAAATGACAGGAATTGTGAAAAACTGAGTTTAAATGTATTTGGCCAAGGTGTATGTAAACTTCCGACTTCAACTGTATAGCTATTAAAAATTATATATTACATTATGGCAAGCAATTATTATTTTAGCAAACAATTGTGGTTCATCCTATATTGCCCCTAACATATTTTACTCCCTCTCAACAGTTGTGGGATACATACACACAAACACTCATACACACTCAACCCCTTCCCCCCACAAACAACCATACACTCAGATGCTCCATCCCAGAGCCCAACTCAAGAAAGGTCTCGAATGTATATACAGTTGCAGCTGTATGAGAAAGCCTGCAAAACCAAGCAAAAAATGGGCACAAATGGGGAGATTTGATTAACCATTATCATGTCCTAGGTGATGGAGATCAGATAAATCCCCTTCCCCTGAAACACACACACGCTGGTCACCCGTTGCGAGCATATACCCAAGCATCTCTGTGCAGTCAGACCTTTGATTAGGCTGTCCTCCTGTGTTGTCTTGGCTGTGTGCTCAGGGTCGTTGTCCTGTTGGAAGGCAAACCTTCGCCCCAGTCTGAGGTCCTGAGCACTCTGGAGCAGGGTTTCATCAAGGATCTCTCTGTACTTTTCTCCATTCATCTTTCCCTCGATCCTGACTAGTCTCCCTGTCTGTGAAAAACATCCCCACAGCATTATGCTGCCACCACCATGCTTCACCGTAGGGATGGTGCCAGGTTTCCTCCAGACGTGACACTTGGCATTCAGGCCAAAGAGTTTGATCTTGATTTCATCAGACTGGAGAATCTTGTTTCTCATAGTCTGAGAGTCCTTTAGGTGCCTTTTGGCAAACCAAGCGGGCTGTCATGTGCCTTTTACTGAGGAGTGGTTACCGTCTCGCAACTCTACCATAAAGGCCTGATTGGTGGAGTGCTGCACAGATGGTTGTCCTTCTGGAAGATTATCCTATCTCCACAGAGGAACTTTAGAGCTCTGAACTTTAGAGCTCTGAACCATCAGGTTCTCGGTCACCTCCCTAACCAAGGCCCTTCCCCCCCAATTGTTCAGTTTGGCTGGGCGGCCAGCTCTAGGAAGTCTTGGTGGTTCCAAACATCTTCCATTTAAGAATGATGGAGGCCACTGTGTTCTTGGGGACCTTCAATGCTGCAGAAATGTTTTGGTACCCTTCCCCAGATCTGTGCCTGGACACAATCCTGTCTCGGAGCTCTACGGACAATTCCTTCGGCTTGGTTTTTGCTCTGACACGCACTGTCAACTGTGGGACCTTATATAGACAGGTGTGTGCCTTTCCAAATCATGTCCAATCAATTGAATTTACCACAGGTGGACTCCAATAAAGTTGTAGAAACATCTCAAGGATGGTCAATGCAAACAGGATGCACCTGAGCTCAATTTAATAACATTTAATAAATCTGCTAACTTTGTCATTATGGGGTATTGTGTGTAGATTGCTAAGGATGTTTATTTATTTAATCAATTTTAGAATAAGGCTGTAACGTAACAAAATATTTTGTGCATAAAGGCGTTTCTACCGCCATTTCTCGCATAATTAATTTACCAGACAGAAAAAGATCCCACCATGTCGAACGAACAAATTATTGGATTACATTTTTGTCCACCCTCCCCTGATTCAGAATAAATAATTTTCATAGTCATGGCACGCTTTGTGTATGAGCTATTGAAGATTGAAAGCAAAAAACGGGTAGATAAATAATTTTTTTGTTGAGCAATACAAAACATAAGCCATGTATTTTTGTCCATCCCCTGATTCAAAATGTATAATTTTCATAGTCATGGCTGGTGTAAAAAACACTCAAGTAAAAGTCACAAAAACGTCATTGGACAAAGGTGTCTTTTGTAGGGGAGAGTTTTGTTAAGAGCCGCAAAGCTTGGTAGGGCCGTTTCTTTCAATAACTAGGGTTAGAATAGGGCTTGGGTATCACTAAATTGATCACTAGCATTTTGAAGCTGAGCCGTTTGCTCGTGCTCTGCTGCGCAGTACAGTCAAATCTGACAGAAGTGGTGTCAGAAGTGCTTCAACTTATAAGACAGAGAGATAATTTCACAGGCAATAATAATGTTCCTTGAGTTTTGTCAGAGTGACAAAAAGTAGCTAACAACTCTCATGTCTCTTCATTGAGCGGAGATGTTGATAGACTCAGGAACTCATGGGGACATAGGTTTCAGGAGCCAGCATGTTAGATATGATTCCACCATGGGAACAACAACTGGCTACTAGTTTGTTTTCAGTCAAATATGTTCAACTCATAGCTAGTTTATCCAGTGACCATCGCATTTAGAAGGATAGCTACTGACTGAAATGTAGCTGCTAGCTAGCATGCTGGCTCACACTGGCCATGCAGTAGCTAGCTAATCATGGATGCCAAAAGACACAGCTATCTAGACTTGGGAGCTCATGGACACACAGGCTACATTAGCCAACTGATTAGACATAATTACACCATGGGCAATAATAACAGGCAACTAGTTCGTTTTCAGACCAATATTTTCAACTCTTCAACTTAGTTTATCCACTGACCACTGCATTTAGGAGAATAGTTCATTACTGAAATGTAGCTAGCTAGATCACTGGCCAGGCAGTAGCCACTAACTAATCGTGGACGCATGACCTATTTGTTGATACATTTGTATTAACTTGCTGATATCAAGCAACACATGCCAGACCATTTGTGGAAAGTTAAAATAACAATTAGTGGGCTCTATTGTTTAATGATCATATAGTGAAACTAAAATAAATTGCCAGCTAGCTGATGAGGCTTTAATTTATTTCCCAATTAATCTGGTGACCAAGCTGAAGCTGGGTTTCCCAAGTCATTCGGTCCATGCTAACTGCTCATAACATGCCGGCGGCACATGCTAGCTAAACAGAAGGCTCTGTAGAGAATATGTGTGATGTCACACATTCAAGAAAGCTCAACCAATCACCCGCAGGGTTCCATGTCGAGACTCATGAGTATTCATGAAATTGGTGGAGATGTGCACATCATACGTCTGTGTTTGAAGGGTGGAACTAAATAAGTATTTTCGCACTAGGACAGGAATTAGGTCAAAATGGTGGCATCAACTTCCTCTGGAGGGGGCCTTTAAAGACAAATTGGAACAAGTTCAAATCATTATGTCAGTGATCTTCAGGTCGGGAAGTTGGAACTCTAGAATGATGCTAGAATTTCCAATTCCGAATTCTGAGTTGGATGACCGTTCAAAAGATTTTTCCCAGTCTGAGCTTGTTTTTTGTCTTGAACGCACTGAAATCTGGGATTTCGAAGTTCCTAGTTGTTTTGAACACGACAAGTACTGTACAGTCCTCCCACCCAACCATAGAGAAAGGGAAGTAGTTTTGTGTACACAGACAGATGCGTCGGACAGGAGCTCGAGAGGCAGTTTTCATATAGATGACTACGAGGAGACATGGCTGACGACCGTGGCAGCATGGAAAAACCAGAGATAGCTAGACAAGCAAATTGGGCTAAGGAACAGAAGGTGGGTATTGGGGAAAGGCCATCAGTGCGCGTTCTGCGAACAGTACAGCGGATGAAGGCACGGCATGAGAGTGGTGAGCGGATAGAAGAGCCGAGTGCAGTGGGAAGATGTGTGTTGAGGAAGAATGGTGCCAAGTACAAACCATATTCTGCTGTCTCTGATGGCTCAGAAATTGAACCTGATGAGAGTGAGGATGAATTACCTGTGGTGGCAGATGTGGTGAAGACCTAAGAGTCTGAGCCTTGGCCAGATGTTCACGCAAAGGATGATTCAGGCTCAATGGGAGTGACATTTTTGGAGAAAGAGGACCCCTGCCTTTTGGCTGATCCATATGTAGTCTCAGGCTGGGTAAAAAATAAGTTGGGTACTGTTCGAAGTGGACTTGTGATGAGTTTCTGTGTTTCTTCCGTCCACAAAGCAGTGATTACTGGGGTGGCGTTAAGTGTTGAGGTGGAGCAATTGAATTGGAAAATTCCATGTCTGTGACGCCCACTGTTTGGTGCGACGCAGACCCGGTGACGCGCTTGGTGAAACTGAGAAGACACTTTCTGTCCCTTCTAAGTTTTGAAGCAGAGTCTTTACCTGATAAAGTCTTGTTAGGATATGTCAGTTATCCAGTGAGAGCCTTTGTGCAGAACTCAATAAGGTGTTTCAGATGCCAAGCTTATCATATTGCAGCAGTGTGTAGGAGGGAGATTCCGAGATGTGAGAAGTGTGCAGGATGGCATGGGACAAAGGAACGTGTAGTATTGGTGGAAAAAACTGTGTGTGTCAATTGTGGGTGTGCCCATGTTGCTGGGGATCAGAAGTGCCCGGTGCAAGAGACAGGTTGAGGGAGTAGAACAGAAGGTGTCCTATACTGAAGCAGTGAAGAGAGTAAAGGGTGAGTTGTAGGACTAGGCAAATACAGAGTGAAATGAATTTGTGCTTCAGTAAGGTTAGCTTCTTAACATTGGTTATCAACTGTACAGCAGAAATTGAATGTAAATCACAGAAAATAGATGTTGTGGTCTGCAGCTGCAGTGAGGTACTTGGGTGTATAAGTTTTTACTGCAGAAGAGTTGTGGTGTGTTGAACGAAAGAGTCCCATCCTCCCAGGCCATCTGCCTGGTGTAAGATCAGTTAGGGTCAAAGTAGTGGAATGGGGTGGTGTTTTTTTTAGTTGATAAAATAGTGGTATATAGGTGTAGGGTTAGTTGGTGGTGCAATTTTATCAATTTCAGTATCACAGAATGTAAAGTGATTGACCACACAATACCGCACAGTAGGAGGCAGCATGCACAAACAAAGTGTGCGAACGTCATGATACCAAAGAAGAAGAAGAAGAAGCATACAGCAACAAACATGGCTGATACAGAGGGAGCCAAGGAAACTTCCCCGGGAATTTTGCAAGAAATGTTCACGTCCCCGTTGAATTTGAGTCTGCTTGGCCTCTGCATATTTCTTTTGTACAAAATCTTCCGCGGAGACACTCCTGCAGATATGGGCGAGGTTGAGGAACCTCTGCCTAAACTCAAGAAAAGAGATTTCACCTTAGCGGAGCTACAGACGTACGATGGCCTGCAAAATCCAAGAATTCTTATGGCTGTCAATTCAAAGGTGTTCGATGTTACCAGAGGAAAGACATTCTACGGGCCAGGTAAAATAAGTTGAACGCTATTTGTGTTTGTGTGGAGTAACGACTCAGCTATTTCAGCTCAAAAGACTTGTTGGTGCAACTGTAGACAACTAGCTTGCTGGTTAGTCAGTTTTATTCTTACACTTGTTACTCCGTGTTTATTGAATTATGTGTATTTTTTTGTATTTTGAAGTTGTTGCATTGGAATTACGTCACACCCCCTTCTTCTTTTTAATCACTCGCAATCGAATTTCACAAGACGCGAGCTGGCGTGTTCAGCCAAGTTGATTGATCCTGCACTGTTACGCAACCCCCGAAGAACACGAGCACCCTCACTTGAAATATGTAGTAATTGCATATCTTCTCAGTCTGTATTCTGAGGTGTGTGTGATCTTCAGTTGCCTTCATGCCATTTCAAAATACATATTTTGACACAGGTGAATGCCTTGCACAACGGTTAAATGTTAAATGCAGCAAGACCATATGGTTGCACAATGAAAGGCTTGTTTAAGCCTATTGGAAAGCAATACTAACTCTCATTTCAAGGATTCAGTCTGTCCTTTCTGTCAGTCTCCACAACTAGAATAGAGGACTTGTTGTTGGGGGGGGGCTGTCTTTGAAGCCATCATTAAATACAGTAAGCGACTGTACATGTTGGAGAGCATGTGGAATTTAATTTGCAGATAAATAAAACTGCATATTTTCACAAAATACTAGTCATCACCCTGACAGTTTGTTATAACCTGTGTCTATTCCCAATCACATTTTGGTTTATAAAATATTTGGCTAAATTTCAAATCAATCTCTGTGTGATGTTTTCCAGAGGGTCCCTATGGAGTGTTTGCTGGTAAAGATGCCTCCAGGGGCCTGGCCACCTTCTGTCTGGAGAAGGAAGCCCTGAAAAACACCCACGACGACCTCTCGGACCTCAACGCCATGCAACAGGAAAGCCTCAATGAATGGGAGACCCAGTTCACTCGTGAGTTGATACAAAACATTTTACATTCGGATACAGTATTTTCAACTTCTACCTCAAGTGAAATGTACCCCTTGCAGTGAACATCACACGCATAAATATATCTATTATGTGTCTCAGGGCATAACTAGTCTTGTGGGGGTCCAGTCATGTTGTGCTTTAGTCAACTTTATTTTTATTTATTTTTTTCACCTTTATTTAACTAGGCAAGTCAGTTAAGAACAAATTCTTATTTACAATGATGGCCTACATTGGCCAAACTCAGACGACGCTGGGCCAATTGTGCGTTGCCCTATGGGACTTTGTCACGATAGGAGAGTTGGCTACATCACATACAATATGGTACCATGCCAGGGGATAACGTAATACTACTTAGCATCAAAATGTATCTGTTTGATACACTTTCATCTACATTACATTGAGTACTGCTGTAAATTTAAACCCACACATGGGAGTTTTTCTTGGCCAAGGCTGTTTTCCACCCAGTGATAACCATGTCCTTGAGATTGTCTCTGATGTTGTCTGGTGAAGGTCCCTGAGGGAATTTTCTTCTTGCCTTTCACAGAAAAGTATGACTATGTCGGCAAACTTCTGAAACCTGGAGAAGAACCCACCGAGTACACGGATGACGAGGAGGTCAAGGACAAAAAGATGGACTAGAGCTCACAAGGGAAATTCCGATGCCTTCATTTTTTTTTCAGGATAATGTACTGCATATTGCCTTGTGTTGCAGCCATTGAGTGAAATGCTTTCTCCTGTATTGTTTTTGTATTACGTGATTGTCATGGACCACCTCTTATGCTAATTTCATATGCCGCAAACCTTAATTTACCAAAATCAAGTGGATTTTAGGTTAAGGTTAGAATAATTATTGAATACTGTACTGTCTTTGTAAAGTTATACAGGTAGTATTAGTTGTAATGTAGATGCTGTTGGATGATCTATTACTGTAGCTCAGTGTTAATTTTGGCACTCTTGTTTCAGATTTAGCTTAGTCATTTTGACTAAAATATCATTCTTATTCACATTTGTCATTTGAATAATCATTTAGTCTAGTTATTGTCAATTATAGAAACAGTTGGCCATTTTAGTCAACTAAATTCCCTTACGTTTTAGTCACATTTGTATTGCCTCAACCTATAGCAAACATAAATCACTGACTTCCATGTGCACAACCTACATTGCCTTGTCCTACCAACATATTTTTCTGCTTAACATTATATTCATAACAGCAGAAATATGACAAACATATGTAACAGTTACCTGGGCATGTAAATTCCTAATTGAGCCTACATAGATATTAAACATTACTTGTAAAATAAGCAGACACACACACAAGCGCAGAGAGAGAATAACACAATCACCAGATGGTGCTGCAAAGTAGTACGGGTTGCTCCTCTGATACTCGGTTGCGTCATTGTCGTTATCAACGTTCCACTGCCACAGTGATGTCCAAAGCTAGAACGGGCTAACAACTGAACCAGAGCTAATGACTGTTTCGCCCAGTGATATAGTCAAGTCACTAAACCTAAATTCCGAATCGAGTTCCAAGTCCCCTGATCTCGAGTCTGAGTCCGAGTCACCAGTGGTTGCGTCCTGGTCCAAGTGCTCAAGTTTGAGTCACTGGGTCCACTTTAACTCAAACTTAATTTATTAACTCAGATATAGTGTAGTGGCAAGAGGGATTTAGTCAATAAATTGTTTGCTATTAGACCACTTGGGTGCTGACATACTCTGACTGCACTGCAGTTTGTTTCTCATATGCTTTAGAGAAGATAATGCTTTATTAGTCTAGCGTTCACTTTCAGCATGACTTTGTAATAACACAATTGGTCAGATATTTTCACACTATTATACAGTAGTATATGGCTTGCACTGGATGAAGTAGGTTTTTGGATGTTCATATAATGTGGCACAAAGTTTTTCTAAATGTCAAGTGAACTAAGGGTGCTGCCTGTATCCATTTTGTATGGCATGGCAAATACTCCCAGAAATGGGCCAGAACCTGGACTTGAAAACCGGTAGACACAGGAAGGGAACTCTACAAAATCCATTACTAAGGAATGTCACTGTCTGTTTGATCATGAGACTGATATTTTGATAAATACATCTACCCAAATGTGTGAATGCTGGGCATGGGCAATATATATTCAGTAAACTAGTGACAAATATTTGAATACAATGCTAGTGAGGTCTCGTTTGATGAATGGCACATATATGATTCTGTGCATGGCACTCGGCTAAAATAATATAAGGGGTTTAGGGTACAATTCCGTTAAATTATTTACTCATCACAATGTCCTACTTTTCTCTGCAGTGTCGATTTTAAAAATAATAATGTAATTACAAATCCTGTATGGAGGGGTTGCATATGTGTCACAAATCGCATAGCAACCACACCAGGTGCCATGTTGGAAGATAAGAGCACAGAAATAGAATGAATAGAATAGACGACCCCATTCAAATCAATGATGGCATAATGGGTGGAATAATTAATGTGTATAAACGCAACATGCTACAGATTTTACTGAGTATAAACAAATCAATCAATTGAAATAAATTTCACATGACTGGGAATACAGATAAGCATCTCTTGGTCCCCGATACCTTAAAAGATAGATAGATAGGTACTTTATTGATCCCTGAGGGGAAATTCCTTCGTCAAGCAGCTAAAAAAAAGGTAGGGGTGTGGATCAGAAAACCAGTCAGTATCTGGTGTGACCACCATTTGCCTCATGCAGTGCAACACATATAGAGTTGATCAGGCTGTTGATTGTGACGTGGGAAGTTTTCAGGTTCCAGGAATTGTGTACACATCCTTGTGACATGGGGCCGTGCATTATCATGCTGAAACATGAGGTGATGGCGGCGGATGAATGGCACGACAATGGGCCTCAGGATCTCAACATGTTATCTCTGTACATTCAAATTGTCATCGATAAAATGCAATTGTGTTTGTTGTCCGTAGCTTATGCCTGCCCATACCATAAACGCACCGCCACCAAGGGGCACACTCAACATTGACAACAGCAAACCACTGGATTATCTTGGTAAAGGAGAAATGCTTGCTAACAGAGATGTAAACAAATTTGTGCACACAATTTGAGAGAAATAAGCATTGTGTGTATGGAACATTTCTGTGACATTTTATTTCAGCTCATGAAACATGGGACATAAACGTATTATATAAACCCTAGATTGCTAATGCTGGCCAATGACAGGCTTTGAAGCCACCGGTCGGCCATATTGGCACTCTTTAGAAAAGCAGTCCTCCATAGGAATGAATGACAGTATTTTATTTAAATGTTTCAATGACAAAAATGCATGTATTTAAATATTTTTTGTTGTAGTGGGGACAGTAACATTAATACTTTCTTCAAATTTGACTTTAAGGAAAATATTTTTTCATATGTTTAGCATATAATATCATTTTTAAGTATGCATTAAGGTGTCTGTAATATAATAAATGTGGCAAAAACCAATTTTGTCATTAGTTAATGTATTTCTATAGCTTCCAAAAAATGTTGTACAACGGATGGAGAAGCGGAGGTTTCAAAACAGCGCCCCCTGCTAGTCATTTAGTGTGTATATAAACCATTGGTATAAACCCTAGATGAGGATTTTGCTTGCTAGTTTATTTATTTTTTTATTTCACCTTTATTTAACCAGGTAGGTCAGTTGAGAACAAGTTCTCATTTGCAACTGCGACCTGGCCAAGACAAAGCAAAGCAGTGCGACAAAAAAAAAAACAACAACACAGAGTTACACATTAAACAAACAGTCAAAAACACAATAGAAAATCTATAAACAGAGTGCAAAATGTAGTGCAAAAATGCAGTAAGGTTGGGAGGTAGGACAATAAATAGACTATAGAGTAGAAATAAATTACAGAATTATCATCATTAACACAGGAATGAAGGATGTGCAAATTATGATGTGCAAATAGAGATACTGGAGTGCAAGATTAGTGAAAAATAAACAAAAATAAATATGGGGATGAGGTAGTAGAGTGGGCTATTTACAGAAGGGCTATATACAGGTGCAGTGATCGATAAGCAGCTTTGACAGCTGATGCTTAAAGTTATTGAGGGAGATAGGAACCTCTAGCTTCAATGATTTTTGCAATTCGTTCCAGTCATTGGCAGCAGCGAACTGGAAGGAATGGAGGCCAAAGGAGGTGTTGGCTTTGGGGGTGACCAGTGAGATATACCTGCTGGAGCGCATGCTACGGGTGGGTGTTGCTATGGTGACCAGTGAGCTGAGATAGGGCGGGGATTTACCTAATAAAGACTTATAGATGACCTGGAGCCAGTGGGTTTGGCGACGAATATATAGTGAAGGCCAGCCAACGAGAGCATACAGGTCGCAGTGGTGGGTAGTGTAAGGGGCTTTGGTGACAAAACGGATGGCACTATGATAGACTACATCCAATTTGCTAAGTAGAGTGTTGGAGGCTAGTTTGTAAATGACATCGCCGAAATCAAGGATCGGTAGGATAGTCAGTTTTACAAGGGCATGTTTGGCAGCATGAGTGAAGGAGGCTCTGTTGCGAAATAGGAAGCCAATTCTGGATTTAATTTTGGATTGGAGATGGTTGATGTGAGTCTGGAAGTTGAGTTTATAGTCTAACCAGATGCCTAGGTATTTGTAGGTGTCCACGTATTCTAATTTGGATCCGTCGAGAGTAGTGATGATAGTCCGGTGGGCGGGTGCTGGCATCGTTCGATAGAAAAGCATGCACTTAGTTTTACTAGCGTTTAAGAGCAGTTGTAGGCCACGGAAGGAGTGTTGTATGGCATTGAAGCTTGATTGAAGGTTAGTAAACACAGTATCCAAAGAGGGGCCAGATGTATACAGAATGTCATCTGCGTAGAGATGGATCAGAGAGTCACCAGCAGCGAGAGCGACATCGTTGATGTATATAGAGAAAAGGGTTGGCCCAAGAATTGAACCCTGTGGCACCCCCATAGAGACTGCCAGAGGATCGGACAATAGGCCCTCCGATTTGACACACTGAACTCTGTCTGCAAAGTAGTTAGAGAACCAAGCAAGGCAGTCACTTGAGAAACCAAGGCTGTTGAGTCTGCCAATAAGAATGCGGTGATTGACAGAGTCGAAAGCCTTGGCCAGGTCGATGAAAACGGCTGCACAGTACTGTCTTTTATCGATGGCGGTTATGATGTCGTTCAGTACCTTGAGCGTAGCTGAGGTGCACCCATGACCAGCTCGGAAACCAGATTGCATAGCAGAGAAGGTACGGTGGGATTCGAAGTGGTCAGTTATCTGTTTGTTAACTTGGCTTTCGAAAACTTTAGAAAGGCAGGGCAGGATGGATATTGGTCTATAACAGTTTGGGTCTAGAGTGTCTCCTCCTTTGAAGAGGGGGATGACCGCGGCAGCTTTCCAATCTCTAGGGATCTCAGACGATACGAAAGAGAGGTTGAACAAGCTAGTGATAGGTGTTGCAACAATTTTGGCTGATAATTTCAGAAAGAGAGGGTCCAGATTATCTAGCCCAGCAGATTTGTAGGGGTCCAGACTTAGCAGCTCTTTCAGAACATCAGCTGTCAGGATTTGGGTTAAGGAGAAGCGGGGGGGGCTTGGGCAAGTAGCTGCCGGGGGTGCAGAGCTGTTGACCGGGGTAGGGGTAGCCAGATGGAAAGCATGGCCAGCCGTAGCAAAATGCTTATTGAAATTTTCAATAATCGTGGATTTATCAGTGGTAACAGTGTTTCCGAGCCTCAGTGCAGTGGGCAACTGGGAGGAGGTGCTCTTATTCTCCATGGACTTTACAGTGTCCCAGAACTTTTTGGAGTTAGTACTACAGGAAGCAAATTTCTGTTTGAAAAAGCTGGCCTTTGCTTTTCTAACTGACTGGGTGTACTTGTTCCTGACTTCCCTGAATAGCTGCATATCGCGGGGGCTATTCGATGCTAATGCAGTGCGCCACAGGATGTTTTTGTGTTGGTCTAGTGCAGTCAAGTCTGGGGTGAACCAAGGGCTATATCTATTCTTAGTTCTACGTTTTTTGAAAGGGGCATGCTTATTTAGGATGGAGAGGAAAGCACTTTTAAAGAACAACCAGGCGTCCTCTACTGACGGGATGAGGTCAATATCCTTCCAGGATACCTGGGCCAGATCGAATAGAAAGGCCTGCTCGCAAAAGTGTTTTAGGGAGCGTTTGACAGTGATAAGGGGTGGTCGTTTGGCCGCTGACCCATTGCGAACACAGGCGATGAGGCAGTGATCGCTGAGATCCTGGTTGAAAACAGAGGAGGTGTATTTGGAGGGCAAGTTAGTCAGGATGATATCAATAATGGTACCCATGTTTACGGATTTTGGGTTGTACCTGGTGGGTTCCTTGATAATTTGTGTGAGATTGAGGGCATCTATCTTAGATTGAAAGACAGCCGGGGTGTTAAGCATATCCCAGTTTAAATCACCTAACAGTACAAACTCTGAAGATAGATGGGGGGCAATCAATTCACATATGGAGTCCAGGGCACAGCTGGGGGCTGAGGGGGGTCTGTAACAGGCGGCAACAGTGAGAGACTTATTTCTGGATAGGTGGATTTTTAAAAGTAGAAGCTCAAACTGTTTGGGCACAGACCTGGACAGTATGACAGAACTCTGCAGGTTATCTCTGCAGTAGATTGCAACTCCACCTCCTTTGGCAGTTCTATCTTGACGGGAAATGTTGTAGTTGGGGATGGAAATTTCCGAATTTTTGGTGGCCTTCCTAAGCCAGGATTCAGACACAGCTAGGACATCCGGGTTGGCGGAGTGTGCTAATGCTGTGAATAAATCAAACTTAGGGAGGAGGCTTCTAATGTTAACATGCATGAAACCAAGGCTTTTACGGTTACAGAAATCAACAAATGAGAGCGCCTGGGGAATAGGTGTAGTACTGGGGGCTACAGGACCTGGGTTTACCTCTACATCACCAGAGGAACAGAGGAGTAATAGAATTAGTATTCGACTAAGGACTTTAAGAACTGGACGTCTAGTACGTTGGGTACATAGAATAAAAGGAGCAGATTTCTGGGCGTGGTGGAATAGATTCAGGGCATAATTTATAGTCAAGGATATAGAAGGGTGTGAGTTCAGTGGAGGTAAACCTAGGCGTTGGGTAATAAAGAGAGAGGTTGCATCTCTGGAGACACCAGTTAAGCCAGGTGAAGTCTCTGCATGTGTGGGGGGAGGGACAAAAAAGCTATCAGAGGCCAGTTGAGCAGGACTGGGGGCTCTACAGTGAAATAAAACAATAATAGCTAACCTAAACAACAAAGTCTTGAAGTAGTTATGGTTGTGAAATAGTACTAGTAGTAGTGACGACAGTAGTAATGGTCCTGCAATGTCCTGTGTAATTGCGTGCTATTCTATGGGTACTGTAATCTGTAGTTTCTTCTTCTTTTCTAATTTAAAGTTTTGTAGCAGACTACACCTGTTGGTGTATTGCCGCCACCTACTGTTCGGGGTCTTTGATATTACTGCGGTCCGCAAACAAATGCTTTAAGTGCATGCCGCCACCTACTGTGTTGGCTGTATATCAGCCCAAATAATTAACAAAATAAACCTAAACAAAATGAACCAACAAAAATGCAATGTACTCTTTTATTCCGATTCAACTGCCAACACGCATCGCTGAGAAGGAAGAGCATCTCCGGACAGTATTCTCTGCAATGTTTCAGCAATGAAGTCCTGGTAACCCCAAAACGTTTCAGCCGCAGATACTATTATGTCCAGTTTCTTGGACTTTTTGTTGGTTTGTGCAGAACAATTAATCACATGTGCAATAAACACCATAAAATCCACATTCTTTACGATCAGCATATCAGTTTCCCTCAACTGTTGAACAACACTGAATCTCCACTGTCTGCGGCGCATCCACCGCCATTTCTTCAGCTCCCCTTGCTCCTTCAACTATTTCACGTGTCTCTATGTAGGAGACCTGCTGTATAGCCCTGACCCTTGCCACTTCATACTCCTTTACCCTAACCGGGCACTCCGGGGAATTGGGAACATGGTTGCCATCACAATTACAACATCGTACACCCTCAGATTCTTCAACAACATTCCTTCGGCACACACTTGATACATGTCCATACCTTTTGCAATTGCAGCAAAACAACAGCTTGGACACAAAATCTCTCACTGCATATCTAACATATCCCATCTTCACATGTGAATGGAGATACTCTTCGTCAAACATCAATAATACTGACAGGTTTTCTTCTTTTCCCACTACACAGTTCAGCCGTCATATCCATAGTTTTTGTTAACTTTATTTTATATGAAGTCGGAGCTCCAATCCGCCCACACTAGTTGCAGCACAACTCCATCGTAAATTGTGGAGTTGAGTTTAATCGGCTAAAATGGTAGTAGTAGCAACATTGTTTTCATAGGCTATGTATTAGGGCAGGGGTGTCAAACTCATTCCATGGAGGACCAAGTGTTCGCTTGTTTTTGTTTTCTCCTTTGAATTAAGACCTATATAACCAGGTGAGGGGAGTTCCTTACTAATCAGTGACCTTAATTCCTCAATCAAGTACAATGGAGGAGCGAAACCCTGCAGACACCCAGCCCTCCGTGGAATGAGTTTGACACGTGTATTAGGGAGTGAACACTATTTATAATAAGGGTTACATAGAGAAAATAGGATATCTCTGAAATTAAAATGTATGGCCCTCCCTTCAGCAAAATATATTTTACCTAAACCCTCTCTGAACGCTTGAAAAAAACAAACAAGTGACCCTCCCCTATACCCAAAATAATACTTCAAACAAAGTGGATAGCAGAAAACATGTCTACCGTTAACCCTCACTTCTTGGACAGACCAGAGCCTTCGATATGCAGTTTGAGAAACTTTTCTTCATCCTGTAAGCATTACATGGCAACGCTGGAATGTTGATAGTGCACAGGGCTGCGGGACAGAAGGTTGTGTGTTCGCAGACCACTGTGGACAAGAGCAGGGGTGGAAAGATATCCTTTATAATGAAAGCGTTGAACAAATCTATTATCATATTTGCAGGTCTGAGGAAAAAATTGCCTTTTATAAACATTTAATGCAATTCTGCGTAATTTTACATATTAGTGGAATATTTTTTTAATAACACACAAATTACTGATCGTACAGGCTAAGAATGGACAGAGATAGGCATATGTATTCATCTTATCATATTTCTCCAATGCCAAATCAGTGTGTCTTGTTTGCAACAAAACTGTCCCTGTTTGCAAATAATTTAATCTGAGACATCATTAGGAATCCGAGCATGGTACTTTCAAAAGGTAGGCCTACCTTTCCACCCCAGACAGAGTAGGCCTACCGACGCAGAAAAATGTAAGCTTTAACTGTTGGCTTCTTTTCTTCCATGGCTTAACTCGACGAGAGAAGGTCAGAAGTGTTTACCTATAAACTGTCTGGGTTGTACAGAAAGTGAATCGCTTCATCAATTGATAGTGACAGAATTGGATTACTTCCCAAGCACGGTCAGCCTCTGAATGTGAAAGAAACGAAACAATGATATCCACATATGCATCGGAGCCACGTCTTTAGTGACCTATGTTGGGGTGGTTTGTAGGTGTGGCGATATTGTAGTGGGTTATAGTGGGCTAGTATAGTAGGCTAGATTATATCCATAGAAATATAATTAATTCATTATATTTCTGTGACTATATCATCATAAGCCACATTGTGTTTTTAAGCTCTCAAAATGTTTTAGTTTGAACGTTCTGAAAGTTTTGTGGCGGTGATTTCAGTTTAGAATGTTGACAAATTACCTAAAAAATAGCTGATCACGTTTGGTCCTTGCCATCTGGTAATCCTGGGACGTCCCAACTCTAACGTTACCCCATTGAAGTTTAACTGTAAAATGGTTAAGGATAGGGTTAAGGTAGGAGTTAAGGTTAGGATAGGGTTTAGGGTAGGGACGTCCCAAGGATCCCGGATAACACTAACCGATCAGGTTTTGCACGATAAACTATGCGCATGCGCGAATGAATACGTTTTTTAACCCGTTTCCGGTATTTGTCGTAGACGTTCTTCCATTTTGATCTTCAAGGGTATCTACAAACTCGATTCGAGACAACATGCTTCGGTTTGCTAAAGCAGCACTGAATGTCTCCGGTAAGAGATCGTTTAAAAATGATAGAAAGCTGCTCCTTCATCTTGTGTCTATTTGAACATGTCTGTAAACTAGCATTTATTTTTCAGTGGATTAAGTGACTGTGCTTACTTAGCTCGGCTAGCCTAGCTAAACTGTCTGGCAGCTAGCCGTCTGTAGCGCTTGTAAATTGGTTGAGTGATTGTATTATCATCTATCAATCTACTAGTAGTCGGTTTGCGTTCGCTAGATAGCTGTTGACGGTTCTTTACTTAGTTAACGCTACTTTGCTTTGAACATTGGTCAGGTCTGTGTTATTCTGTTTCGTGCCATGTTTGTCATTATTAGCTTAGTTTGCCTTGACACTCATTTACAGGTAGAGGGGCACAATTATATGGTCACTTCCAATGTCAACTTGCCTCTTAACTAGATAGTTATCGTCTCTTCACCCCATCCCCAGAGTCATGTGTTGGTTAGCGATTGCACTTTTTTTTTACGTACACAAAGGCATTTTGGTGTTAGTCAGATACTCAAGATACTGAGGGACTTTTTAATGGTACAATCCGACATGACACAATGTAATAGTCCGTGTAGAGGTAATCTTGACATTCTATCCCACCCCGCCACTTTTTGGATAAGTAAACACAGATTTGAATTCTGTAACCTCTTATCTTACCCCAGTGTTATCAGTATAACCAAGGGCTCATGACCTCTGAATCACTGACATTCACTCACTGTGTGGATGTTATGCCCTGCCCCAACATTGCAGCTAAATTTTGCTTTATCTATTCACTGCAGGACAAGGTGCCCGTCATGTGAGGCTCAGTTCGACGCATGCCCCCGAATTCCATGCCAAGTATGGCACCGGCCTGATGATCGGAGGATTCGCGTTCTGTGTGTCTGTCTGGGGATTTGTATGTTTATTTTAATCTCTTTGTTGTGCCAATTTTCTAAACACCTTGTGGTATAGAATAATTCATAACATTTGTATAGCCTAATCTTGTGTGAATTATTCCTTCCCCACATCAACATAAATCCTAACGTGCTGTGTACACACTCATTTCAGTTATTTGTGATGCTCAACATCTGTCCTCGTTTTCAGGTACTAACACAAACCGGCATCACATGGAATCTGTCTCCAGTTGGGAAGGTCCAGCCCAAACCATGGAGGGAGGCGGAAGAATAATGGACTGAGACTGCTCTCTTTTTCCTTGTGAGAAATCGACAACAGCAGATCACAAAACACTTATCCCAGATATCCCTATAAACATTCTGGTTGTACAGATGGATACCCATGTTTTTAGCTTGTTGCCGTCCTGGCATTACCTATGTATTCAATAAATTAAATGTAAACCAAACGTTGACTGAATATCTTTTACTTAAGCACTCAGTTGCGGTGTCATGTACGTTTCAAATGGAATCAGGAAAGTAAGAGTCGAGAATATCTGTACTAGCATGTTTTTCTAAAGTCTTAGAAAAATGTGTGTATAAGACAGTGTTGTATCAACACTGTATTCTATATAAGCACCAATTTGTTTTGTCGTAAAAATGACTCTTGCTCCTGGCATCTTTGTTTCTCCAAAGTGATTGACACGGTTGATCATTAAATATTACTTTCTAAATTGCATTATGGTTTTCATGATTATATATAATTGGTATGTAGTTATGATTGAGAACAATTTGTTTATGCAAACTGCTGTGCATCTACCAGGGCCAAGATATCCTGTGGTGTGCCACAGGGTTTGACAATTGGACTTTTGTTATAACTAATTCACCACTACCAGTCTCAATGTCAACAGTGAAGAGGTGACTCTGAGATGCTGGCCTTCTAGGCAGAGTTGCAAAGAAAAAGCCTTATCAAGATTGGCCAATAAAAATAGAAGATTAAGGGCAAAAGAACAAAGACACTGGACAGAGGAAGATATGGCTTTTTCTTTGCAACTCTGCCTAGAAGGCCAGCATCCCGGAGTTGCCTCAACTGTTGACGTTGAGACTGGTGTTCTGTGGGAACTATTTA
Organism: Thymallus thymallus; assembly: GCA_023634145.1. Lineage (NCBI taxonomy): Eukaryota > Metazoa > Chordata > Actinopteri > Salmoniformes > Salmonidae > Thymallus > Thymallus thymallus. The sequence continues at coordinate 22,638,484 of CM042391.1, read as the reverse complement.
ATGAAGCTGCCGGTTGAGCACTTGTGAGGTGTCTGTTTTTCAAACTAGACACTAATGTACTTGTCCTCTTGCTCAGTTGTGCGCTGGGGCCTCCCGCTCCTCTTTCTATTCTGGTTAGAGCCAGTTTGCGCTGTTCTGTGAAGGGAGTAGTACACAGCGTTGTACGAGATCTTCAGTTTCTTGAAACTTCTCGCATGGAATAGCCTTTATTTCTCAGAACAAGAATAGACGGATGAGTTTCAGAAGAAAGTTATTTGTTTCTGGCCATTTTGAGCCTGTAAGCGAACCCACAGATAACTAGTCTAAAGAAGGCCAGTTTTTATTGCTGCTTTAATCAGCACAACCATTTTCAGCTGTGCTAACAATTGCAAAAGGATTTTATAATGATCAATTAGCCTTTTAAAATGATGAAATTGGATTAGCTAACACAACGTGCCATTGGAACACAGGAGTGATAGTTGCTAATAATGGTACAGTGAGTAGCAGAAGTGTAAAAACAATGCAAATAGTCCGGGTGGATGTTTTATTAATTGTTCAGCAGCCTTTTGGACCTAGACTTGGCACTCCGGTACCACTTGCTGTGCGGTAGCAGAGAGAACAGTCTATGACTTGGGTGATTGGAGTCTTTTTATTTAAAAATTTTTCTCCCCAATTTCATCATATGCAATTGGTAGTTACAGTCTTGTCCCATCGCTGCAACTCCCGTACGGACTCAACCGCACACCTGGCGACCATGTCAGCATGCATGTGCCCGGCCAAGCCTGCCACAGGAGTCGCTACAGCGCGATGGGACAAGGACATCCCGGCCAAGATAAAGCAGGAGTCGCTTGAGTGGCCCAGCCAGAGCCCGGACTTGAACCCGATCGAACATCTCTGGAGAGACCGGATAGCTGTGAGCGATGCTCCCCAACCAACCTGGCAGAGCTTGAGAGGATCTGCAGAGAAGAATGGGAGAAACTCCACAAATACTGGTGTCAGCTTGTAGCGTCATACCCAAGAAGCTGTAATCGAATGCGAAAAGTGCTTCAACAAAGTACTGAGTAAAGGGTCTGAATACTTATGTAAATGTAATGTTTAATTTGTTTTATTTTTAATACATTTGAAAAAAAATCGAAAAACCTGTTTTAACTTTGTCATTATGGAGTATTGTGTATTTTTTATTTAACTAGGCAAGTCAGTTAAGAACAAATTCTTATTTTCCTACAGGGTCAGCCATAGTAGTACGGCGCCCCTGGAGCAAATTAGGGTTAAGTGTCTTGCTCAGGGACACATGCTTGGGTATTCGAACCAGCGACCTTTCAGTTACTGGCCCAAAGATCTAAACACTAGGCTACCTGCCGCCAGAAGGTATTGTAAGGTTGAACTAGATAGATTTTAATAGTGGAGTAGGTTGGTGGGTTTTAGTGAGTGTAAGGGAGTTATACTGCAGTCTAGTAGGTGGCGGTAATGCAATTTGTGGGGGGATACCAACCGCCGTTAAACCTCATCGAAGAAGAAGAATAACCCAATGGCAGTGCTGATGCAGCAGTCTCGTACTAGCTTTTAACCAAAGCTAACGTCCCACCCACTCGAAGTGTCTCGCTGCGCTAAGGTCATTGTCATACAGGAACTACCCGGCATCAGTAGAGTGAGGTGAAGATCGGAACGAGTAACATAGCAAAGCAGGTGCAAGTAAAACATCAAAATGTCGCTGTCAAATAAACTCACTCTGGACAAGGTGGACGTAAAGGGGAAGCGCGTGATCATGAGGTGAGTTCCAGTTATGTCACTTCGAAGAGCCAGCGGAAAGGGGATTATACCATCGCTAGCAACCATCTTTGCCACGGTGATTCGTAACAAGATCGCTACCGAGTTGCCTGACAATTAACGTTACGGGGCTTTCACGCCAAGTTGGTTTGGTGGGTTTTTTACATAACTGGTGCTTTTACCCCCTTAGTTCGGTTCGTTTGGACTTGTGTGAACACTATCCGCACTCAGGAGCCCAGGTATCACAAACATCTGGCCTGATTCCGGCATGCCAGATCTATAACTGCGTGCCTGGGTCTGGCAGACAGATCCGGCCCGAGTCCGATATGAATGACTTGAGACTAGGCCCGAGTCATTCGGACCAGATCTGACAGCCTGAACTGAGCCAAAGCTGCCATTTTAGGGCCAGGAGGTAGTAATATCGCTGCTATCAACCGAAATATGCACAACATTTACAAAAAAAAATGTCATTCTAATTTTACAGCTTTTATTTAAATACATGAAATTGACTTTGGGTGGGTGTCATCCATCAACAGTCACTACTGTACGTATGTACAGTAGGATGGACGTATCCAAATAAATGTCTCTAGAAAACCGCTTAAACAAACACATTCAGCTACTTTGATATTCTATCTGCAGAAATGATGCGACTGTGTGCTAACTAGCAAACATGGGATAAGAACATTGACAGTCTGCATAGCAATCAAACAAATAGAATGAACAAGTCCGCTTCTCTAGAAACCTAACCGATAGAACTAACCAGGTTTAGTGGAAGGATGAAATAGTATGAATTTACTTATCAAAATGTAAATCTCAATTAAAACATTACATTTTTGCCAGTAAATGTGTGCTTGTTTTCTTTGGCAACCGTGGTATAAAGGGGATAATTTTTAAATGTACCTTTTATTTAACTAGGCAAGTCAGTTATGAACAAATTCTTATGTCTAACCCGGACAACGATGTGCCAATTGTGCGCCGCCCTAAGGGACTCCCGATCACGGCCGATTGTGATACAACTCAGGATCGAATCAGGGTCTGTAGTGACGCCTCTAGCGCTGAGATGCAGTGCCTTAGACAGCTGCGCCACTCGGGATAAACGCCTCCGCTCTGTACATATCTGTAACTAATAAACTCGGGCAGTACAAAGTTGTCAATTTATTTCCAGATAATGTACAAAGCGTCAGTGTTTATGTATGTGTCTATCTGGATCTATCCGCCCTTTTCTTTACTGTGTTAGGTCCTCTCCTTTCTGCCTCTACATCTGTAGCCTTGGATATGAAAGTGTTTCTCCTGACAGCACCTTTGAATAATAGGAAAAAAAATAGCGAAATAAGTAGTTAGATCAATTAGTCTGATTTTGGCACCACACAAATCCTAGCAATCACAATCCAGACCTCAAATGTGGAGCATATCAACACAATAACCAGAGGTTTTCAATTTCAACACGTAGTCAAATAGACCAAGAGATATACATACAGTTGAAAGTTTACATACACCTTAGCCAAATACATTTGAACTCAGTTTCACATTTCCTGACATTTAATCCTAGTAAGAATTCCCTGTTTTAGGTCAGTTAGGATCACCACTTTATTTTAAGAATGTGAAATGTCAGAATAATAGTAGATAATTATTTCTTTCATCACATTCCCAGTGGGTCAGAAGTTTACATACACTCAATGAGTATTTGGTAACATTACCTTAATTGTTTAACTTGGGTCAAACGTTTCGGGTAGCCTTACACAAGCTTCCCACAATAAGTTGGGTGAATTTTGGCCCACTCCTCCAGACAGAACTGGTGTAACTGAGTCAGGTTTGTAGACCTCCTTGCTCGCACACGCTTTTTCAGTTCTGCCCACAAATGTTCTATGGGATTGAAGTCTGGGCTTTGTGATGGCCACTCCAATACCTTGTCTTTGTTGTCCTTAAGCCATTTTGCCACAACTTTGGAAGTAAGCTTGGGGTCATTGTCCATTTGGAAGACCCATTTGCGACCAAGCTATAACTTCATCACTGATGTCTTGAGATGTTTCTTCAATATATCCACAATATTTCCTTCCTCATGATGCCATCTATTTTGTGACGTGGACCAGTCCCTCCTGCAGCAAAGCACCCCCACAACATGATGCTGCCACCGCCGTGCTTCACGGTGTTCTTCGGCTTGCAAGCCTCCTCCTTTTTCCTCCAAACATAACGATGGTCATTATGGCCAAACAGAGGACATTTTTCCAAAAAGTACGATATTTGTCCCCATGTGCAGTTGCAAACCGTAGTCTGGCTTTTCTATGGCGGTTTTGGAGCAGTGGCTTCTTGCTTGCTGAGCGGCCTTTCAGGTTATGTCCATATAGGACTCTTTTTTTTTTTTTACTGTGGATATAGATACTTTTGTACCTGTTTCCTCCAGCATCTTGGGATTGATTTGCACTGTACGTTAATCTCTAGGAGACAGAACACGTCTCCTTCCTGAGCGGTATGATGGCTGCGTGGTCCCATGGTGTGTATACTTGGGTACTATTGTTTGTACAGATGAACGTGGTAATTGCTCTCAAGGATGAACCAGACTTGTGGAGGTCTTGGCTGATTTTCTTTTGATTTTCTCATGATGTCGAGCAAAGAGGCACATAGTTTGAAGGTAGGCCTTGAAATACATTCACAGGTACACTTCCAATTGACTCAAATGATGTCAATTAGCCTATCAGAAGCTTCTAAAGCCATGACATAATTTTCTGGAATTTTCCAAGCTTTTTAAAGGCACAGTCAACTTAGTGTATGTAAACTTCTGACCCACTGGAATTGTGATATCGTGAATTATAAGTGAAATAATCTGTCTGTAAACAATTGTTGGAAGAATTACTTGTGTCATGCACAAAGTAGATGTCCTAACCGACTTGCCATGAAATCTGTGGAGTGGTTGAAATTAGTTTTAATGACTTCAACCTAAGTGTATGTAAACTTCCAAATTCAACTGTACATGTTCATACTTTCTTCGTACTGGTTCCCTGTGGGAATCGAACCCACAACCCTGGCGTTGCGCCATGCTCTACCATCTGAGCTAGACTGGACTTTTTCATGCCGAAATAAAGCCCTGGTTATACAACCATTTGGATCAGTTATGGGTTTATTCTCGACAGTTTACAAGGTCAAGAAAATTACATTAGGCCACTCATATAGTGTATTTTGTTAGAATTTATTGACTTTTACAGAAACTATAGCCCATTTTTCTATGTTAGGCATATGACACTGAAATGTGCTGTCTGTCGTGGATCATGTAGCCTATCCCAAGTCATCCTATCATTTAACGTGGCCTCCAGCTTCTGCCTAAAAATCACCAATGCCATTATATTAAAGCAGGATTGGCCGAAGGACAGAAATTAATAGAATTAGTGTGAGTGTGGTTCCAAAAAAAATCTGTAGTAAAATCTAATTCATTTATAGCATAGATTCTCTAGGGTCCTTCTCCACCCAATAGCCTAATGGGCTGAATTTTAGCTTGCAAATGACCTAGAAAATTCGAGGTGAAATTATTACATTACTTGCATCTGAAAAAGTTTACTTAATGTAATAAGTTAATTGTAGAAATAGGTAGGGTTTATGACTGTGGCAATGTTCGCTAGTGACGACCCTCTTGGACGTCATTGGCACGCAAAAATACATTGTCAACCGGAAAAGCTAGCTTCATGTCCACTGTGTCCAATTTCAATTTGAACTTTCTCTGCCGATTGTCCGTCAGGTTGGTTCTATGCACTGTTTATACACACACTGCATATTTATATACTGGATTCTTGACATAGCTCACTAATATACCTGCTGTACTTACCATTCTTAATATACTGTATCTTGTGTAAATTCATCTGGTGTACATACGATAGATAGCATTTGGATTACTGTAACTTTGTATGCGACCAATAAAATTTTGATTTATATAGGGTGGAAAATATCAACAGGAAAGTATTATTAACCCAACTTTTCAAAGCACTGTTAGTGCCACCAGATGTCAATCGCCCGAAAAATGCGCACACGATGCAAATGCATGCACATGCGGCTTCATTAACTCAATCCTTATTCTCTTGTTGTTTGCAAACTGATATGTGACACGTACTAATGTCGAAATAACAGGCAATTCCAAATATTTTATTTGTATGTATGTATAAATCAAAGCTTATTGGTTGCATACAGTTTAAATCAAATCTAATGAACGTTTATTTGTCACATGCACCGAATACAGCAAATGTAAACCTTACAGTGAAATGCTTACATACATACAAGTCCTAACCAACAGTGCAGTTTAAGTAAAAAGTAAGTATTAGGTAAACAATAGATAAATGTGAATAGTCCGGGTAGCCATTTGATTACCTGTTCAAGAGTCTTATGGCTTGGGGGTAAAAGCTGTTGAGAAGCCTTTTGGACCTAGACTTGGCACTTTGGTACCCCTTGTCATGCGGTAGCAGAGAGAACAGGCTATGACTAGCGTGGCTGGAGTCTTTGACCATTTTTAGGGCCTTTCTCTGACACCACCTGGTATAGAGGTCCTGGATGGCAGGAAGCTTTGCCCCAGTGATGTACTGGGCTGTACGCACTACCCCCTGTAGTGCCTTGCGGTCGGAGGCCGAGCAGTTGCCGTACCAGGCAGTGATGCAAACAGTCAGGATGCTCTCGATGTTGCAGCTGTAGAACTTTTTGAGGATCTGAGGACCCATGCCTAATCTTTTCAGTCTCCTGAGGGGAATAGGCTTTGTCGTGCCCTTTTCATGACTGTCTTGGTGTGTTTGGACCATTCTAGTTTGTTGGTGATGTGGACACCAAGGAACTTGAAGCTTTCAACCTGCTCCACTACAGCCCCATCGATGAGAATGGGGGTGTGTTCGGTCCTCCTTTTCCTATAGTCCACAATCATCTCCTTTTGTCTTGATTACGTTGAGGGAGAGGTTGTTATCTGACCTCCTACGTATAGGCTGTCTCGTCGTTACCGGTGATCAGGCGTACCACTGTTGTCGTCTGCAAACTTAATGATGGTGTGGCGAGGCGTGCCTGGCCATGCAGTCGTGTGTGTGAACACGGAGTACAGGAGGGGACTGCGCATGCACCCCTGAGGGGCCCCAGTGTTGAGGATCAGTGTGGCAGATGTGTTGTTACCTACCCTTACCACCTGGGGGCGGCCCGTCAGGAAGTCCAGGATCCAGTTGCAGAGGGAGGTGTTTAGTCCCAGGATCCTTAGCTTAGTGATGAGCTTTGAGGACACTATGGTGTTGAACGCTAAGCTGTAGTCAATGAATAGCATTCTCACGTAGGTGTTCCTTTTGTCTAGGTGGGAAAGGGCAGTGCGGATTGCAATAGAGAGTACATCATTTGTGGATCTGTTTGAGCGGTATGCAAATTGGAGTGGGTCTAGGGTTTCCATGACCAGCCTTTCAAAGCATTTCATGGCGACAGACGTTAGTGGTACGGGTCTGTAGCTATGGGTCTGTAGCTACGGGTCTGCAGATGTTATAGCAGGTGGAGTGAAATGCTTATGTTACTGTCTCCTAACAATGCAGTAAAATGGCAATCAAGTACACAAATAAATAAAAAAACTAAAAAAAAAACTATAAAATAAATGTGGGGTTCAAAACAGGTGGGCCTTAAATGTCGGGTCGCCACTGAAGTTGGAACCAGAATTATTTTCCAATAGTTTCGTTCTGAACATAACTATGTATATTTTTTGTTCTGTTCCGATCAACAAAATAAAGTTATGAACCGGTTCGAACCAAACAAAAGTTACTTTATATCGTTCCTGAAAACATTTTTTACATTTAGATCGACATTAAATTACCTCACCAATGGATAAATCAGCTTGCTATGGAGCATGCAAGCTATGCATTGGATAGACAAATGCGACTGAAATTTTGCGGGTGAAGGGAGCTCTGGGCATCTTGTTATGACATGTATTATCTGAATCAGGCCCACTTCTTTGAACTTCAGAGAGTTAGCTTAACTAATGTTGGACCAGAGCTAGCCCTTGAAGACAGTCGTGAAGAGGGCACGAATACAGGAAAAGGAGGACCGAACACACCCATTCTCATGGGCGGGGCTGTAGTGGAGCAGGTTGAATGCTTCAAGTTTCTTGGTGTCCACATCACCAACAAACTAGAATGGTCCAAACACACCAAGACCGTCATGAAGAGGGCATGACAAAGCCTATTTCCCCTCAGGAAACTGAAAAGATTTGGTCCTCAGATCCTCAAAAGGTTCTACAGATGCACCATCGAAAGCATCCTGACTGGTTGCATCACTGCAACTGCTCGGCCTCCGACCGCAAGGCACTACAGAGGGTAGTGCGTACGGCCCAGTACATCACTGGGGCCAAGCTTCCTGCCATCCAGGACATCTATACCAGGCGGTGTCAGAGGAAGGCCATAAAAATCCAGCCACCCTAGTCATAGACTGCTCTCTCTGCTACCGCACGGCAAGCGGTACCGGAGCGCCAAGTCTAGGTCCGAAAGGCTTCTTAACAGCTTCTACCCCCAAGCCATGAGACTCCTGAACAGCTAATCAAAAGGCTACCTGGACTATTTGCATTGTTCCCCCCACCCCCTCTTTTAAGCAGTTTGCTACTCTGTTTATTATCTATGCATAGTCACTTTAACTCTACCCACATGTACATATTACCTCGACTAACCGGTGCCCGCGCACATTGACTCTGTACCGGTACCCCTGTATATAGCCTCGCTACTGTTATTTTACTGCTGCGCTTTAATCTTAAATCTATTTTTTTACTTAGCACTTATTTTTCTTAACTGCATTGTTGGTTAAGGACTTGTAAGTAAGCATTTCACTGTAAGGTCTACACCTGTTGTATTCGGCGCATGTTACAAATTAATTTGATTTGATAATGACTCAGTTCCATTAGATTACACATAATACCGCCTAGAGTTTTCGAGAGCTAGACCAGAGCTAGCTAACAAGCTTGTGTGTGCCGAGCGGCACCAGAATTTAAATAATAATAATAAATAATGATGACCTTTTGTAGTTAATAAATCCAATGTGAAATGTGATAACTATAGTATCCATAACTAACATTTAAGAAGTGAATCCATTGTTCTCTAATTAAAAATCACTCTCCCTAATTTCTGTAACGTCAGTAGCTACAGTAGACTATGCATGCTTCGGGGGGAGGGGCAGGTAGCCTACACGCACACTGGCAAAGATTTTCAGCTGGCAGGCATTTGAGACACTTGAATATGTTTCTGAGTGACTCTGAGGGCTTTGCATAGCCGCTTTGTTGCGTTTTTTTTGTGGGACTGGGAAAATAAATGATCACTTTCATTCTGGTTCTGTTCCTCAATTTCTGTTGCCTGAACCGGTTCCAACCCCTGCTCAAAACACTTCACTATTATTGTGTCCAAAACAGAATGTTTGACATTTCTCTTTTGCAGGGTTGATTTCAATGTGCCCATGAAGGACCATAAAATCACAAACAACCAGAGGTAATAATCAGCTTGTTTTCATTTGATCGTCTATTAGTAATACACATGATTAGACCAAATGCTTCTATGTCATTCTGTAGGAGCCCTATTCCAGCTCATATTTTGTACTGTGTATTCCAGGATCAAGGCTGCTGTCCCCACCATCAAGCACTGTCTGGATCATGGGGCCAAGGCTGTGGTGCTGATGAGCCACCTGGGTCGTCCTGATGGGAACCCAATGCCCGACAAATTCTCCCTGGAGCCCGTGGCCGCTGAGCTTAAGAGCCTGCTGGGCAAGTGAGTGAGACCTCCTGGCTCCTTCCATGGCCCTCCATAGCTCAAATCAAATCAAATGTATTTATAAAGCCCTTTTTACATCAGCCGATGTCACAAAGTGCTATACAGAAACCCAGCCTAAAACCCCAAACAGCAAGCAATGCAGATGTAGAAGCACGGTGGCTAAGAAACTCCCTAGAAAGGGAAAAACTAGAGAGGAACCAGGCTCTGACGGGAACGGCCAGGCAGAGACCGTAAGGGTGGTTCGTCGTTCCAGTGCCTTGCCGTTCACCCTTGCAACCCTGGGCCAGACTACACTCAATCATAGGACTCACTGAAGAGATGAGTCTTCAGTAAAGACTTAAAGGTCGAGACCGAGTCTGCGTTTCACATGGATAGGCAGACCATTCCATAAAAATTGAGCTCTATAGGAGAAAGCCCTGCCTCCAGCAGTCTGCTTAGAAATTCTAGGAACAATAAGGAGGCCTGCGTCTTGTGACCGGAGCGTACGTGTAGGTATGTACGGCAGGACCAAATCTGAGAGATCGGTAGGAGCAAGCCCATGTAATGCTTTGTAGGTTAGCAGTAAAGCCTTGAAATCAGCCCTAGCCTTAACAGGAAGCCAGTGTAGCGAGGTTAGCACGGGAGTAATATGATCAAATGTTTTGGTTCTAGTCAAGATTCTAGCAGACGTGTTTAGCACTAATTGAAGTTTATTTAGTGCTTTATCCGGGTAGCCGGAGAGAAGAGCATTGCAGTAATCTAATCTAGAAGTGACAAAAGCATGGATTAGTTTTTCTGCATCATTTTTTGACAAAAAATGTCAGATTTTTGCAATGTTACGAAGATGGAAAAAAGCTATCCTTGAAATATTCTTGATATGTTCGTTAAAAGATAGATCAGGGTCCAGAGTAACGCCGAGGTCCTTCACAGTTTTTTGGGGGACGACTGTACAACCATCAAGATTAATTGTCAGATCCAAAAGCAGATCTCTTTTTTTTCTTGGGACCTAGAACTAGCATCTCTGTTTTGTCAGAATTTAAAAGTAAAACATGTGCTGCCATCCACTTCCTTATGTCTGAAACACAGGCTTCCAGGGCAGGCAATTTTGGGTCATCACCATGTTTCATCGAAATGTACAGCTCTGTGTCGTCCGCATAGCAATGCCAGACTGTGTTTCGTATACATTATTTGTCTTCAGGAAGGCAGTGAGTTGCTGTGCAACAGCTTTTTCTAAGATTTTTGAGAGAAATTAGGCCGATAGGTTTTTACATTTTCTGGGTCAAGGCTTTTACCATGCTCCAAGTGAAATATTACTCTACTTGTCTCAATGAATGAATCATATTTGTCATTTTGGAAATATTTGGGTTCTTTGTATTCAGTCAGTGTTTCATTATGGAGCCCAATAAAGTACTCAAATGTGCATGTTTGCTTCTCAGGGACGTGCACTTCCTGAAGGACTGTGTGGGTCCCGATGTAGAACAGGCATGCGCCGACCCCGCAGCCGGTTCCGTCATCCTCCTGGAGAACCTGAGGTTCCACGTCGCTGAGGAGGGCAAGGGCAAGGATGCCTCCGGAAACAAGGTGGGTACATGGCAACGGCTGCAGCCGCAGTAGCCATTCCCAGAGGCCCTTTCTATTTCCATAAATAGAGGACTCCTGCCGTGCAGAGGCCCAAGCTGCAGCTGCGTCACTGTCCTGTGGTGTTAGCGTCAGTAGAGCCACTAAGGGCAACGCAGAGAAAAAAATAGAGCCAACCAGTCAGACATATGACCTAAAAAGCGACCAGGATAGAGAGAATTGTGTTTTATCTTGTCTGTTTGAGAAGCACATATGCGATTACATCCATACTAGGGTGATTCCTCATGAAACTAGAACAAAAATAAAACATGATTTGGGGGATTTTCACAACATTTAATCCATATAAGAGTTCTTTGTAGGGAGGATTGTTGACGCACTGAGTGTGAAAAACATTAAGAACACCTGCTCTTTCTATGACAGACTGACCAGATGATTCCAGGTGAAAGCTATGATCCCTTATCAATATCACTTGTTAAATCCACTTCAAATCCGTGTAGATGAAGGGGAGAAGACCGGTTTCAGAATTGTTCATCCTTGAGACATGGGTTGTGTCCCATTCAGAGGATGAATGGGCAAGACAAAACATTTAAGTGGCTTTAAATGGGGTATGGTAGTAGGTGCCAGACGCACCGGTTTGTGTCAAGAACTGCAAACGTTGCTGGGTTTTTCACACTCAACAATTTCCTGTGTGTATCAAGAATGGTCCACCACCCAAAGGACATCCAGCCAACTTGACACAACTGCAGGAAGCATTTGAGTCAACATGGGCCAGCATCCCTGTGGAAAGCTTGACACCTTGTAGAGTTCACGCCCTAACGAACTGAGTGCAAAAGGACGGACGGGGGGTGCAACTCAATATCAGAAAGATGTTCCTTGTAGTCTGTGTATATTTGACATTTTGTGTCTTAACACATCATTGAGAAATAATGAATTTAAGTTTTATATTTGTGACATTTTGACCATACCTAGGCCTCCTTTGACTCCATAATGTTTAATCTGTAGAGTCTGCAAAGCAAACATTGATGTCATATGAAGTGTCACCGTTTGCACTGTAATATGAGTAGTATTTTGATTTCAATAACACATTTCTTACATTAAATTAGGATAATTGAAAAATATAAACATTAATATTTAAAACATACACATTTTTCAATATATTGTTGAACATAATATACTCTACGGGCAAATCAAAGTTCCAGATTCTGCTACTTTTAGTTATGCTCCAATTTGTAATGGTCGGCCTCTGTTGGTGATTTGCAGGATGTGCAGTGATACAGGTAAAAGGAGGGCTGTGATTGGTTACATTGATAGTCTACTATTCCAATGTATTTTTAAATAAAATGTGTCTGTATTAAATGGGTCATAACTATGAAACCAGCAGAGAACCCACTCTGGAACTTTGATATGCCTGTAGATTATATTATGTTCAACGATATATTGAAAAATTGGTTATCACCCACTACAACAGCAGCTCTTAAGAAGGTTGCACCTCAGAGTATTATGTCAATGCATAGGTTTATAGGATGAGTTTCATGTAGTATCTATGCTTGTGCCTGTATCAAAGACCAGGAGGCTACTTCTACCATCTCCTCTCATATACCCGAGGTGCAGCCATGACCTGCTGACATTTTGAGTGAAGGGTAGTGTGTTGTCCCGAGCCGAGCGTGTTGCTTTTCTTGTCATGTGAGCCCTGGCTGGTATGCAGCCCTTAGAGGGGGCAGAGGAGATGGGAAAGGGGGCAGCTGTTGACCTTTCACAAGGTCCCTCGTTGGCTGGCGACAGAGTTACCCTTAACCACTGATTTGAGGTCGGATCTTTTTAATTCACCTTATGATTAAGGTTAGGATTGTGTGTAGCGTAATCTGATCCCATGTCTGTGGTTAAGGGCAAATTATATGATAACCTGGTTGAACTGCTCTTGTGCCAACGCCTGGCATTTGGATGTGACACCACAGATCAGCCTTGACCTTTCTGTGAAAGTGTTATACACTTTGCCTGCTAAAGTGCGGTAGGAACCTGATCTAAAGTACATACAGTATATTCACATACTGTACCCTGATCTTGCAGTCACCTCCACTGGCTTCACTGCAGTATATTAATGTGCTCTTATAGATGCACTGTATAGAATCCATTCACGACTGCAATGCGTTATTTTATGTCGGCGACTCTTTCGTGTTCGCGATTAACTGGGGAACAATGCGTGTGCTGGTGGCTTCGTTGCTCCGTGGGAAACTCGTAAAGGCTCTCATATCTCTTCCGTGTGGAAAATCAGTTAAACCTGTCTGAAGGCTCTCTTATATTGGTTCACTTAAACCCTAAAATAAATGTGTTCATGTTGGCAGAATATTGTATATAAATCTGTTCATATGGGCCTAAATATTGTATAAAATAAATGAAATGTGCTGCATACGTTAATTTGTATTATCAATATAATAAAACTAGGCCTATGATATTTCCTTGAATATGCCTAGCCTACTCAAACATCATAATTGGCTTTAGCAAGGGCTGTGCAGATTCGTACATTTTCAGCACAAGGACTTTTTTAGGATTTAGTTTAGGCTAATTATTAGATATTCTGCACCGATGTTTGTTGGCAGCACACTAAATCTTTCAATCGATTGGAGGAGTATTAGGCTATAGCGGGGTGGGGAACCTTTTTGGCCGTCAAGGGCCATTTTGGATATTTATAAATTAATTAGGGGGCCATATTCTTAAAATTAGCTATTTTCTGCTTTATTTATGTTTTAATGTGACTTTAATCACTGACATTGGTTTTATAGTTTAAATGTGACTTTTATGATGTTTCTTGTGTCCTTGAGTATTTAGAAAAGTGCTAGTCCTATTTAAATAAATATTAGTAAATAATGTTATTATGATTACTTGTTCAAACTCACCTCCTAATGCGATTAGCAGTTTGGGAAACCCAGGCCTAGAGGTGTAGTGCATGAGAGAATTCAGAACGCACATTTGCACAAAAATTGCTGCAGACATTCATGGAAGGATGACGCATCCCCTCACTGTTCTGGCTGCAGGGGGAAGGCAAAGAAGTACTGCCTGAAGCTCACAGGGAGTTCCTCCTAAACTTCCTGAAGAAGCCACCAGGTGCCCAGAGATGTGAGATGGAAAAAGGGTCAATGGAAATATGGAAAGCTCTAAATAACATGATGGATGTGGCGCTAGACACTCACCAAAAGGCCTGGCAAGCAGAACCGGATGCGTTGGCCAAGAGTAGTACTCTACAGTGTATTATCAGCATGGAGAATGGACATTTACTCACCCAGTCCCCTGAGCAAGAAGGGTCAGGGTTTGGGAAAGAAGTCAAAGGTTCTGTCGGCAAACCAGATAATGGGGAAAATGAGCTAAAGGCTCTGCTAACTGCCGAAGCTGAGAAGAGGAAGAAGGCTGAAGAAAGCCTGCTGAAAGAGCAACAGCGAGCTGCCAAGCTGGAGAAGTATTGGAATGGGACTTTGCAGGAGCTGCAAACTTTGAAACTGGTAAATAGAAGAAAATGTGCTTCACACGATGAAGCTGAAGACCTGAAGAGAAGGCTGAAAATTTTTCAAGATCTCCTGTGCAAAACTGAAGAGGAGAAAAAGTGTCTTCGAGAAGAGGTTGATGACCTCAATGAAGAATGCACAGTCCAAGGAAAGTGCATTGAGAACTTGAAGTGGGAGAGGAGTGAGCTACAGGCCAAAGTGGGAGAACTGGTGCAGGTACCCGAATGTCAAGATGAAGAAACCCAGACTGATGCGTCTTATACTGTTCCTCAAGATGTAAGCTGCCAAACCAGCACATTAATAGATGGTCACAGCCAGACGGACGCCCCACTAGATTTGATCTCGGTGAGTAGCCAGACTGACAGGCTTGATGAATCTCATAAGAATTATGCATCTCAAAACTGCCCATCCCATGCTGATGTTCACCATGATGCATGTGAGTGTGACCCCAGTGCAATGCTGAAGGCCCAGTGCACTCAAGAAGAAGAGTGGTGGTGGGATGCTGAGCGGGAGATGGAAGATGAGTGCCAAACGCTGAACTACCAGGAACCCACTAACTCGGTGAGTGAATCCTTTTCATATGGTAATGTTTCTTATGGGAAACATTCAGAACCAGAGATGGCAAATGAAGAGACATGAATGACTAACCACCATGGAAGCGAGTCTCACCTCCCACACCCCAAGGTTGCAGCTGCCAGCCAGGAGGAGCCCTGGTACCGAAGTCACCACAACAAAGATGGCCGCTTGGAAAGATTGGACCAAGTTTGGACTATTTCTGTAAAGCACCTTTTCATTTTTATAAATACATTTTATAAATATTTTCCTGGTTTTGAACCGTGCCTTATGTGTTGCGCCTCTGCATTGTCTCGCATCACCATCCTACTATGTGCCACACCTAGTGATCACACATCTGCCACTGACCATTAATACAGTTGATCAACTTTGCCATCAGAACAGTCTCAATTCGTCGGGGCATGGACTCTACAAGGTGTCAAGCATTCCACAGGGATGCTGGCCCATTTTGACTCCAATGCTTCCCACAGTTGTGTCAAGTTGGCTGGATGTCCTTTGGGTGGTGGACCATTCTTGATACACACAGGAAACTGAGTGCAAAAAACACAGCGGTGTTGCATTTCTTGACACACTCAAACTGGTGCGCTGAATGGCACACTTACACAATCCATGCATCGATTTGTCTTAAGGCATAAAAATCCATCTTTAAACTGTCTCCTCCCCTTCATCTACACTGATTGAAGGCGATTTAACAGGTGACCTCAATAAGGAATCGTAGCTTTCACCTGGATTTTTAAAAGCAGTTGTGTACACTCCGATATGGGTCATATTGTTGAATTGGCTAAATGAATAATGTTCTATAACTTCACATGAAGAATGACTAGGCATCAATACCATCTATATGATTAAATGAGGCCTCTGTATACTGCACAATGGGCCTTACAGCTCTGTATTCTAGATGTAATAGAGCCTGTTTGTTGTAACCTGAGCCCTCTGCCGTCTATAACAATGTGTCCTATCCTCTCTCCTTTCTTTGCTAGACCAAAGCAACCCAGGAGCAGGTTGATTCCTTCAGAGCCTCTCTGTCTAAACTAGGAGATGTCTACGTCAACGATGCCTTCGGCACAGCACACAGAGCCCACAGGTAGGTAGGGTCACTGGGCACTACTGTCAAGGATGCAAACTAGTCACCTTTCAGCGAAATTCGACGTTTTGAATCCAAAATAGGTGACCTACGTGATTTGTGTAGATCAGGAATCACTACTGTCTGTAAGCGAACGAGTGATTCCCGTTTGGAGCAATACTGGCTGTATCCAAAGCTCAGCCAATCGTTCACATAACAGCAGCAGCACGCGACTGAAGAGAGAAGTTACAACCAAATTGCTAGTTAGAGCATACAGCTTTCTCTCTGGAAAGATTGTGCGCTCTGGACAGCTGAGAGTAGAAAGGCAGTTCCCCAGTTACAGCACCGCGTCCCCTGAACGATAACGAAGAGGTAGGTGAGAAGCCTGACCACGGAGACGGGGGTGAGAAGGTGATGAAGTGTACTTAACGAGCTGTAACCGAAAAACAACTGGCATTTAGAAAGTTTGAGGTGAGGGAGAAAGTGTGGTGGAACAAGTATTATTAGCATTGTTAAGTATCTTGCTAGCTGGATCGAATTCTCCGTTAGCTAGCCAGATAACGTTAAATGTCGAGCAAACTTAACTGATCAAATAATTGAGTTCATGGTGTGAAAATTAGCTGGCTAATAAATTCTCTATAGCATTAACTGGTAACGTTATACAACTCCTTGCCTTTCCTCAAGTTCTAACGCGTTAGTTGCTTACTGGACCCTGGCAATCTGTGTGAAATATTAACTAGCTAACGAACTAACTACTATCTGTGAACTAATGTTTTCCCTCAACAGTATGTGGTAAATTTTTAAAAGGAGAGAATTAGGTGAAAATGAGGTGTTGCTGGGCCTGGCTTAAGCTGGATGCCACTATAGAGGTGAAAGGAATACCTCTCACTTTTTCAATACAGTGGATAAAAAGGGATATGCCAGGTGTACTCTCTGCCTGAAAGAGATCCATTATGCCAACAAAGGGTATCCTGCTCTGCTGGCACATTGTAGAACATATGACCACAGGCAGAAAGTGTATAATGTGCAGTGTAGCCCAAAGATATTGCTTTTGTTGTGTTGAACTTTACAGTAACACATGTGTGAGTGAGGGGGGATTATTACATTTTTTTACTCTGTGAATGTTATTTTTGCACACGTAGTCTTACTTTCTCTCGTTTTCTCCCTTCCCCTCATACCCGCCTCTCCCTCCCCCAGCTCCATGGTTGGAGTAAACCTGTCGCAGAAGGCTGCAGGTTTCCTGATGAAGAAGGAGCTGGACTACTTTGCCATGGCTCTGGAGAAACCAGCCAGGCCCTTCCTGGCAATCCTTGGAGGGTAAGTAACTGGTCCAGAGACAGTTTGGTGGTTTAGTTTAAAATGGCTCTGGTTATGGATTGGGCTGGGATAGCTCATCGGTGATCGATTAGGAATAAAGTACCCAGAGGCCTGCATCTGCTTCTCTGGTATCACTCTATTGAGCACTGGCTCTTCAACTAGCTCTCCAGCTAAAATAGACTTAATCTAGTCTATTTATAGGCACAATAAAAGCCATGCAACCTCACTTAGATATTTATCTGACACTCATTCCCTCACTCAATCTCTCTTTTTCTTGATATATCAGTCTTGGGCTGTTGTAGATTCCTACTCAAGTGCAGTGCTTGAAGGTCTTTTTTTAAATACCCAAGATGCAATCCAGGAATAGAGACCGTAACACTAAAACTGCTAATGAGCAGTCATTTAGACTGCAACATTCTAACATTTCATATATTCTATTGCAAAAATAATAATTTGGTTGTGTTTGAATGTCTAAGGTAACATTTAGAATATGCTTATTTTATTTAAAATAAAACGATAGCATTTTCATTAATTTATTTTACTGTAGGCTATAAGTAAAACCAAAACAGTACAAGAAATACCAGTGTTTTCAATCGATTTTCTTTGTGGAAACAGAAAGCATATGCATTAGAACATGGTGACAGCTTTTTTATAATGACAAAAAAAAGCAATAATGGCATTCTAATGAAAAAATAGTCAATTATTTATACGTTGGATACCATGGCGAATTTGTCTGTTTCTTTGTCATCAAAATGGAGGTAACGCATGATCTCTCTGAAGCGATCCTGTGACATAGTTTCTCCAAAGAAAAGTATCCCATAGATGTCTGACCAGAAGCTCTCTATATAGACACACTTTACACCGAATGCTCCACGAACATACAGGATTGAAATGAATGCTTCCAGCACATCAACAGTCAGATCCCAGGCAGTGTCTCCTTGCTCCGTGTGCACCTTAGCCACAGTACAGTCCCTGAATGCTGTAGCATATCAATGTCACATAATCAACGACAGACTGTGAGTGCATTGCTGATATTGTTTTTTTGCTTGAGAGATCTCTTCGTGATGAGATTTTGTGCTGATAATGGGCCCATAGCATTGTCACCGGCTTGTTCTAACTGAACGGTGCTGTCCCTTCCTCACTGTTTCATTTGGTAGTGGCACGGGTACCATCTTAGTGCGCACCGTTCTGACTTTTTTTGCACTTCGGCCTCCGTGTTATTCAGGCTGAGGCTCAGAATCTGAAGACTAATCAGAGAGGTCTGTAGTGACACCTCCAGCACTGAGATGCAGTGTCTTGGAACGCTGCGCCACTCGGGATCCCTATAAAACTGTGTAACTCCAATTCTGTTTGTGATATTAAGATTCTAACAACGGCAGTGTGTTTTTATAGACTTATTTAGGAAAAATCAAGGATGGAGGGGGTCATGACTTTAGAAATGGCAGAGTAATTTTTTATTTTATTTTTTCAAAATGACTGCTTTAGCTAGACGTTCTAGTGATAAAGGAACATTCAACCCAAAAACTAGCTTTTGGTATTTGTTTCATTAGTCCATTGTTGATATAGTCCCAAAAGTTTTCAAGATCTAGATATTTTTAAATACATATGATGCAAAATGCATCATACCGGCTGTATTTCTATATTTACAAAGGTATTACAATTAGAACTTGATTGCTGACATGCAACATATTTTGGGACTATATCAACAATTGACTAGTTTCTTTAAGCTTATTATGGAATACCTCAATCTGTGTGACAGTACTCTACTTATGCATTCTAGTCTTCCCTTACCACTGCCCACAGTGGAAAAGTTGAGCCACACACAGCTAGCTACTGTTGGCCACATGTCGAAAGTCCATTTCAGCCAGGCATTGTGCAACCGCTATATCCAATCAGGTTCTTTCACTGCCACAACTTTTTTTTTTTTCAACACAGTTCAGCTTTTTGGCCACTGCCAGTGACAAAGTACATTTGACGTGAATTGGCTAATAATAAGCCACACGACAATGAATGAAAGTCTGGTAGGATTTAGCACTAAATTCATTAGACAACAAGAAACATAATGTAACACAAAAAAAAATGACTTTCCCAATATGGCTATCTTCCTCAACTAGAAACCTTTCTGTAACGATGTTTTATTATGTGTGTTTATAACTACACATACACTGCATTATGACTACATTGTAACTTAGTGTGTTTTAGAATGGATTATAGATATGGACTTCAAATAAATGGGCTTCATATCATTGCCTCACTATGTTTACCAGTGTGTTCATATGTTTTCATAGTTTATCCTTGTTGTGTGCAGAGCCAAGGTCAAGGACAAGATTCAACTGATCAACAACATGTTGGACCAGGTCAATGAGATGATCATCGGTGGTGGCATGGCCTTCACCTTCCTCAAGGTCCTCAACAACATGGAGGTGAGGACGGGGGGAGGGATTTGAGATGGATGGGAGAAATGGAGAGGATGATTCTGCCCCCTTTTTTTTCGTTTTTTTTTAAATCAATTGTATTTATATCATTATTTTAAGCTCTATTTGATGAAATATAACTCGGAACTCACTCATGCCCCAGCACAATCTATTTAAATCAGGGGTTGCATTAGCTTTAAGAAATCTGCATTTAAAAAATGGAGACCATCAAAAAATGTTTTCAACCATTTCACTTGCGTTTTATTTTGAAAGTCAAGTTTTTTTTTTCTTCAATAGAGTAATAAGGGGCGTGTAGCTATAGTTTTTCTTAACACATAATACATTAGTGCAACACATTGGGCAGAAGTGCAATGCTATTTGGCTAGCAGCCACACATACACTGGGGGCCAAAAGTATTACTCATTCAAGGGTTTTTCTTTATTTGCACAATTTTTTACGTGGTAGAATAAAAGTGAAGACATCAAAACTATGACATAACACATGGAATCATGTAGTAAACAAATCCAAATATATTTGAGATTCTTCAAATAGCCACCTTTGACTTGATGCTTTGCACACTCTTGGCATTCTCTCAACCAGCTTCACCTGCAATGCTTTTCCATCAGTCTGGATGGAGTTCCCACATATGCTGAGCACTTGTTGGCTGCTTTTCCTTCACTGTGGTCCGACTCATCCCAAACCATCTAAATTTGGTTGAGTTTGGAACCAAAAATCTCAAATCTCAAAAGTATCCTACACATCAGTCAGAGTGCTGTCTGGTGATCCAATGACTAGAGGAAATGTATTGCAACTGAAGCACTAAATTAGTCCTTTTGCATTCATGATTTGGAGTGAACCCTTACTGAAGCCGAGCAGAATTTACAATAAGAAGCATTTTAGATCTGCGTTTACAAAACGCACCAGGATATTTTTTTTTTTGTTTCATCTTTCCTTTTCTGTGTGGAAAAACTCATAATCCTTTTGTTAACGCGACCCCTGGTTAAATATGTTCAATGATTGACTATGGTGTGCATCATGGTGGTTATTGTTGAAATATTACAATGAGTGATCCTCTCTTCCCTGGCAGATCGGCACCTCCCTGTATGATGATGAGGGTGCCAAGATCGTCAAGGAGCTGATGGCCAAGGCTGAGAAGAACAAGGTCAAAATCAACCTCCCCGTCGACTTCATCACTGCCGAGAAGTTTGACGAGCATGCCCAAACTGGCACCGCCACCGTGGCCGCTGGCATCCCCGCAGGCTGGATGGTGAGGAGAGGAGGAGAGCAACCTGTGTTCATAAGGGCATGCAATGGAAAACATTTTGAAACTCTTTGTAACAGAAAACTAAAATGAGCTTGGAAGTCCAGAGAAGTCCCTCCCAAGTTTCAGTCCGTGTTCTTCTGTTTGGTGCCTAATGAACACAACTCTGTGTTTTTTTGTCTTCTTGAGGGGTGGTCCTGGACATTTTCCTCAGTTATTGTGCTAGCTAGGAATTTGATATACTGTATCACTTTGAAATAAATAAAATATAGGATGGTTTTATGTAGATATTGTAGATGAATACCCTTGATAACACGTAAAACTGGGGTTGAGCTTTGTGTCCCTCGCTCCCTCTATTCTCCCCAGGGTCTGGATTGTGGACCAGAGAGCAACAAGCTCTTCGCAGAGGCTGTAGGCAGAGCCAAGCAGATCGTGTGGAACGGCCCTGTGGGTGTGTTTGAGTTTGAGAACTTCGCCAAAGGAACCAAGAGCCTGATGGACAAAGTCGTGGAGGTCACCAACTCAGGCTGCGTCACAATCATCGGTACCACTGTTTGCACAATTACAATAAAGCACCGGAGAACAATGTTGACAAATAAATACATGTATAATTGAGATCATTCATTAAACGATACCTGCTACTGTGTTAATGTTAAAAACATGTTTTTATTCAAGTTTATGCTTGCTCTGCCATTTCGATTAGAAGCTTTTCTTCATCCACTCTTTGTTAATATCATTCTCACCGTTAGATGGCGGCAAATACCAACACCTTTTCTTCCTCACATCTATAGTAGTGAATGATCACTATCACAGTGAAGAGTCTGTATGACCCTAATGTGTTACCCATGTTGTCTTGGTGATGCCCAGGTGGGGGTGACACAGCTACCTGCTGTGCCAAATGGGGCACAGAGGACAAGGTCAGCCACGTCAGCACAGGAGGCGGAGCCAGTCTCGAGCTTCTGGAGGGTGAGTAACGTCGCCAAGGTCTCATCCAGACTTTTGACCAGTTCAAAATCAACCCCCTGGCCACTGCCCCTTGACACTGTTGTTTCCACCATATTGCTTACACACATTAAGTTGTTTAGATCTTCAAGGGGACATGATGTAGTGTCTATAATTCGATGCAACAGCAGACTAGCAACAAATGACTGCATTTCTCTATGGTAGTCCCCTTTTCAATCAGTTAACATACTATCTGGAGTCGCACACTTGCGACTTTGGTCGAAGGATCTACAATCACGCCTGACAAGGCCAATGAAATCCGTGCGTGAGGTTCAGATTCATTCCTTCATATATTCCCCTCTTCACCTCAGTATAAAAAGGAACGATTCACACTACTAAAGCAAACAATTGAAAAACGATACTGTCTTACGGTGCGCCAACTAAACTGTCCCAAAATGGTAGAGCGTGCTCACCCTCTGGACATTGTGTGCTGAAGGTTGTACTTGTTCTCATAGGTTTCACAAACAATCAGTTATTCTTCAATTTGCTAGCACAATAAGTAAGATGGCTAAGAAAGCGACCGAGACGACGATGGCTAAGCCGAGTTCGGGGTCGAGATCATGCCCCCAGTCATGCGTGTATACCATTTCTCTGAAAGATACTCCCGATTTTATGTGTAATTTGTCTCGTCTTGGAACACGCTCAGATGGCCCTCTCTCGAACCAGTCCATGTGCGATTTGCCACATACTGCGTGCAAACTGTCTGGAAAGGCATGTAGCATTCTTGAGGAAGCTTTCCTTTCCCGGATGCCGGTACCTCGGCTGGGACCGAGGGGCAGGAAGTGGAGAGGGACTTGGGGCTGTGGTTGGAACAGGTGGAACTAGCATCCCAACAGAGAGATGGTGAGACTGCTGGTTACACCCAGGTTCGGGTGGCATCTCAGGATGGCTCTGGGGGTTTCTCGGGCAACCTCGCTACGGGAGTAGCAGGGGAAACCCTGGTATCCAACGCATCGTTCATAGAACTGGGCCGCAGGGCAGCTATGCATTTAGAGGTGAAGTGGCCGTGTTCACCCCTGCGGCAGAAGTCAAGGTTCGGTGGAAAGAACCTGCTCCCTGTGGCTGCCACAGTCAAGCACCACCTACCCCCGTTTCCGGATTCCGTTGACGAATGGACAACAACCTGGTCCAACCCGCTTTCAGCTAAGCTGATACTTTATGGGTGTGCAGCCTTCAAAGATCTGGGGGGGGATGGAGGGGGCAGGGCTGGTGCACACTCTTCCAGTGGATGGTAAGGTAGCTGGCTACCTAGCCCCGTTTACTAACAAGGATGTGGCTAATGCGAATCCTACGCTCCCTAACAAGCACTGTCGCTTTTCAGCTGCTCAGCTGGAGAACGTGTATTGTGCAGAGAGGGTGATTGGGGCGCACAGTAGGTTTTTGCTATTTCCTCCGCCTACTGGGGATGATGACTTCTAAGATAGTGCTTATTCCCCTGGGACTATTATTGAAGCAGCTGTTCCAGCACTGGGTGCTAGCAACGCACTTGGATGCATCACGCCACCTAAACCGGTCGGTTCAGGAGACCCCGACATGCCTTTGGGCACTGGCCCAGTGGAGAGAACCCCAGGTCTAATGGGCCAGGGGTTGTCCTGCAAGGTGGTGCAAGGTGGTCCCCCCCCCCCCCCAAAAGGTTGGTGCGCGCTGTGAGAGTGTTACTCAATTCGAGGAGTATGGACTGTGTCAGTCCCCGGCATATCAATTACCTGGAACTTCTGATGGTGTACTTAGCGCTCAGGTGCCTCCCGTTTGTTGGGCGGGCATGTGCTGGTCAGTTATCTGTACACACTTCCTGTGCTCAATTTGCCCCAGGTGACTAAGGTGACGTTGCGTCCAAATGCGACCTTCACCCCGAAAGTCATGGCTATGTCCTACAGGTCCATTTTCCTTTTCGCCTCTTCCTTTTGCTTCTGAAGAGCAACAGAGGTTACATGACCTGTATCCGGTGCGATCTTTACGCACGTACAGTACCAGTAAAAAGTTTGGACACCTACTCATTCCAGGGTTTTTCTTTATTTTAACTATTTTCTACATTGTAGAATAATAGTGAAGACATCAACTATAAAATAACACATGTAATCATGTAGTAACCAAAAAAGTGTTAAACAAATCAAAATATATTTGAGATTCTTCAAAGTAGCCACCCTTTGCCTTGATGACAGCTTTCACACTATTCTCCATATTCTCTTAACCAGCTTTATGAGGAATGCTTTTCCAACATTCTTGAAGGAGTTCCCACATGCTGAGCACTTGGCTGCTTTTCCTTCACTCTGTAGTCCAACTCATCCCAAACCATCTCAATTGGGTTGAGGTCGGGTGATTGTGGAGGCCAGGTCATCTGATACAGCACTCCATCACTCTCCTTTGTCAAATAGCCCTTACACAGCCCTTACACAGCCTGGAGGTGTCTCATTGTCCTGTAGAAAAACAAATGATAGTCCAACTAAGCGCAAACCAGATGGGATGGAGTATCGCTGCAGAATGCTGTGGTAGCCATGCTGGTTCAGTGTGCCTTGAATTCTAAAAATCACAGACCGTGTCACCAGCAAACCACCATCACACCACCTCCTCCATGCTTCACGGTGGGAACCACACATGCAGAGATCATCCGTTCACCTACTCTGCGTCTCACAAAGACGCTGCAGTTGGAACCAAAAATCTTAAATTTTGACTCCTCAGACCAAAGGACAGATTTCCAACAGTCTAATGTCAATTGCTCGTGTTTCTTGGCCCAAGCAAGTCTCTTCTTCTTCTTGGTGTCCTTTAGTAGTGGTTTCTTTGCAGCAATTCGACCATGAAGGCCTGATTCACGCAGCCTCCTCTGAACAGTTGTTGATGAGATGTCTGTGACGCATTTATTTGGGCTGCAATCTGAGGTGCAGTTAACTCTAATGAACTTATCCTCTGAAAGAAGAGGTAACTCTGGGTCTTCCTTTCCTGTGATGGTCCTCTTGAGAGCCAGTTTCATCATAGCGCTTTAGGTTTTTTTTCGGCTGCACTTGAAGAAATGTTCAAAGTTCTTGACATTTTCCGTATTGACTGACCTTTCCCTTCTTGACATTTTCCGGATTGACTGACATTTATGTCTTAAAGTAATGATGGACTGTCGTTTCTCTTTGCTTCTTTGAGCTGTTCTTGCCATAATATGGACTTGGTCTTTTACCAAATAGGGCTACCTTCTGTATACCACCCCTACCTTGTCACAACACAACTGATTGGCTCAAACACATTAAGAAATTCCACAAATGTACTTTTTAACAAGGCACACCTGTTTAATTGAAATGCATTCCAGGTGACTACCTTATGAAGCTGGATGAGAGAATGCCAAGAGTGTACAAAGCTGTCATCAAAGCAAAGGGTGGCAACTTTAAAACTTGTTTGGTTACTACATGATTCCATACGTGTTATTTCATGGTTTTGATGTCTTTACTATTATTCTACAATGTAGTAAAAATAAATAAAGAAGAACCCTTGAATGAGTAGGTGTGTCAACTTTTGACTCGGGATATCCGGTTATGTGACTAGCCTTTTTGTCTGTTTTGTGTACGAGTCCATAGGAGGGTTGACTATAGGAGATATTTGTGCTGCAGCAAGTTGGGCATCACCACACACTTGAGGTGTTATCGCTTGGATGTCACTGCTCCCAGTGTAGCCCACAGTATGCTTAATGCTGGGAGAGGGGAAAGTCACTAGGCAGCACGCCAGGTGCGCAATACCCAGACTGCCGCATCTGGCGGGTCAGGTCTTGGTGGTCTACCATGAGCAGTTTCATTTAGTATCCAATGTTTTGGGGCGTGATCATATTTCCACATAATATGTTATACCGAAGTAGACTGCCTGAAAGGGAATGTAATGTTATGACTATAACTACTGTTCCCTGAAGGAGGGGAAACAAGGTACAACACCTGTTTGGCCCCGCGCTTCCTGTTCCTGGGCTTGGTAAAGAGCCCAGGAACAGCCCCGTGCCGCCCCCGGCAAGATGCCCATGTCGCCTATACCTAGATCCGCCACTGCATTATAGCATACATGAACATGAGGACTTAATGCATAAGATGGTGGTAATAGTTTTATAAACCAATAATTAACTGTTTATAAACTACTTTTATTAATAGTTTTATTCTTACTCTGCCCACAGGTAAAGTGTTGCCCGGTGTGGATGCCCTCAGCAGCGCCTAAGCCCCATCACCTGGGAGAGGTGGGAGTGAGGACAAACACACCCGCCCGAGTTTGGACACCCACCCAGCCGCCAAGGAAAAGTGCTCCCTAAATCTCCCACCCTGCGCTTGTCTAGTACCACCCCTGCTCTCTAGTCTACCACTGTACAGACGGCTGACACAAACTGCAATGATCCCTCTCTTGCTCCTACACGTGCCCAACATCTACATCACTGAGGAAGTGGAGGTGTTCTTCGCACAGTTGCCCCCATTGTCTCAACCATGTTCTCCCCCCTGTTATGTCATCCATCCTATTATGACCCTGTGGCTTGTAAGATGGTCGTTCCCCAGCTGTGATTTCAGAGGGTTCTAGCTACGCCAAGTCATGTGACCTGAGCAGATGCTCACAGAATAAAACGGTTGGTGTAAAATATAAAATGTTTGACTATTTATTTGTACTTGAGTGTCATTCATTGTTAATTTTATCAACAAAAATAGTGACTCAAATATTAGTCATATCTATTTTTCAGTGGCTATTGAAGAGACAACTGACTAAATAGAACAATAAAAAACTAAAGGAACATTTATTTTTCAGTTTACTAAACAAGACTATCTCGGACTAAAATATGACTAAGGGGACTGGACAAGAGTTTGAGAGATTTTCAGTAATGAGCACAATATTAGCAGCACAGATGCGCAGTGCAGTTCTGTTCAGCGGTGGGAAGGATGCGGCACACACAGCCTACATCAGCTGGTGAGCAAGCAATGAAGGTGGGCAGACGGGCTCCGCTCTGGCTCCGCCTCCGGTTTAGTAAAACAGTAATCTAGCTATGCTTTTCCCTCCCTTGAGTATAGAAAAGTAGTCTCTTTTTTGAATTTGTAGTCTCGCTTAACCCTCCCACTTTACCCACTGCATTTCATACCCAGGTTCTGTAGCCAAGTCTCCCTCTTTAAAAAAATAAATAAAAAGCCGGTATTATGGCTCATGTTTTTTCTTTCTATCGTGCATTGGTGGGAGAGATTTTGCATTCATAAAGCATATCGCAGGCTGTTCTGAAACTAGGCTACTTGCGGACAGAACCGTTGACCATTTGTTTAGCCTACACCTTGCTCAGTCATGTCACCTCATTAGCTGGCTATAGCTAACAATCTGGGGATGTGTTCAGCGGGACAACACTCTGATAGCATATTCCTATGTAGAACATACATGCCTCTGGCAAGTTGAATAAGGAATAACGTCTGCTCTACATTCATGAAATCTATCTGCAAAGTTCGAGAACATTTTGCAACTGAACATGGCCCTGGTAACATTAACAGTAGTCCATATGCAAACATTTGGTGGCACAGAAAGAAAGGCAAAGGGATAGCACACAATTTATTATTTACTAAATTCTTGCCACTACAGTGCATTCGGAAAGTATTCAGACCCCTTGACTTTTTCCACATTTTGTTACGTTACAGCCTTATTCTAAAATGGATTAAATACAAAAAAATGTCATTCAATCTACACACAATACCTCATAATGACCAAATGAAAACAGGTTTTTAGACAGATTGAAACTTACTGGGGGCTGATCCAGCTCAAGTTGTCATAAAAAAATTCACCCCTCTCCCCAAAGTAAAACATATTTTCAATTGACCCTCCCCTGTAAAATACATGAATGCCCTTCCCACTCACAGAATCAACAAAAAATAATGTTAACGACCACAAACAACAACCCTGTGTTTATAAACATGGATATCGACGTTTACTACTTGCATGCTTTTGTGGCAGTCAATGCCAGGCAGGGTTACGGGCCAGAAGGTTGAGGGTTCACCAACCACCACAGACAAGCTCGCTCTCCCTGCCTGTTTCATTACACTATGATCAGAGCCAGCTGCAGACAATGATCAGCTAGCGGGAAATCAGATTTTCAACATTTTGATGCCATATTTATATAAAATATATGCAACAGATTTTCCACCGAGGTTTCACAACCAATAAAACAAATCATACCGATTTCGGGCACTTCAATATCATGGTTTGTGTTTTCAACACCACAGTAAATAGACTGTAAATCTTGACAAACAGAAAATACATCACTCCCTACCTTGTAGGCTTACCCAGTATCGAAGGCTTGGTTGACAATCTCAGAATGTCATTCAACTTTTTGATGTCTCTTTCCATTCGTCAATTGACCGCTGCACAGTTTGGATTGATTGATTTATTGATTTTATTTATCAGTAAAAAACATACATATATATATACGCATTATTTTAAGTGACCGGGATTGCACAATAAAACCTGGGAGTTATTTCCATTGTGGTCCGTATGATTGTTTTTTTACAGAAGTACATATACAATTACATAGATACAGACACATTACAGAGATGCTCAACCTCCAGGTGAATATGAGGGGGAGTTTAAGTACAATTCGTACAAGCTTGTTTGGCTGGTAGCTTATGCTTTAGACGTTTGGGGCTGCTGGTGAACCATGATGTGCAGGCATAATCAAAGTGACACTGGACTAGCGCTCTTGCCAGACTATTTAGAGTCTCTAGCTAGGTATCCATCAAATTGGCCCCAGATTTTCATGTGAATATTGTAAAATCTTCATAAAAAGAAAATACAATTTCAGAGTTTTCTTTAAGACAATTTGGAGCCGGAAATGTAATGAACATTCATTTGCATTCAGATCCAAACTGGCACAGCGAGTGCCATCAATAAACAAGGGATGTTGGCCAAATGAGCCACATTTACGTGTCCTTAAAAACAGCCTATAAAAAATGGCAAAAACAATTTATTGTGTTTGGATGTGTAGCATGTGCAAAACTTTATAGCCTATATAAAGGAAGAGAAGCTTAGGCCTAACCCCAGAGAGATGGAGATATGCCAGTGGCCTGCTACAACACCTACATGCATTTCTTTATGTCAGATGGTTACTGAGTCTGTTATACAGATCTAGACGTACAAAAATTTTTATCTGCATATTTTGTATAGGGATAAGCATTGTTAGATTATAGAAGTCTTCCTCACATCAAGTTCAACTGTCGAAGTCAGTTGGAGCGCCGGGCGCACTGCCTTCATATCATAGGCCTGCGGTAGCTAAAGCTGAATATAACCACACCATACCAAAAACACACTACCCTTCCCTTTGCCCCCCCCCCAAAAACACACTACCCACCAAAAACTTTATTGCCAGGCTCCATTACAGTTCATATTTCCACCACACAGTGGTGCACAGAATACTACAAACAGGATGTATAGCCTACAGGAGATCACAGTATTGTGTTGAGCATTGTCCTCAAACACATTTCTCTTTTCTCTCACAGAAAATGCAATAACCGGCCTGGATCTCTTGGAAGTCAGCAATTCAATGTTAGGTGAGTTAAGATATGATGTAGGCTATAACTTTTCAGACCCTTCAAAAAGCATTAAGGTTATTTGATTTCTATTGAACAAATATAAGGAATAGTTGGTGTAAAGTTCTGGACTTGAAGGGGAAACAAAACAATCATTATAGCCTACTATTGGGGGTAGGAGAATATTGTTCAGTGGGGAATGAAACAGTCTACCTTGGCCTACTTCCATATCACAGGATGAGTGAGGTGTGTTATGTACTTTCTTGAATGATCTAATGAGTCTTGTCACTAATGTTTTTGCAGTCAATTTGTCCGGGATGGGTGAGATTCCTCCATGTTTCTGTCTAATCATGCGTTCTAGCTTCCTCGAGTCATTCCATGTAATTTCAGAAAGCCATGACACCCACCACCACAGATTGTTCCGAAATCGTTTCTGTAGTTAGAAACATTAGATTAGCATTCCTGAAACATTATTTTGTTGAAATTTTATTTTGATCCATGAAAAGTTAAGCTAATTGATTGCACCTAATTTGGTCCTTTTGATTTATAGGATTCACATAATGTTCCATAAATAAAGTACATAGAGAGGAATGTACAGTATGTAGATAGATAGATAGATAGATAGATAGATAGATAGATAGATAGATAGATAGATAGATAGATAGATAGATAGATAGATAGATAGATAGATAGATAGATAGATAGATAGATAGATAGATAGATACTTTATTGATCCCCGAAGGGAAATTTCTTCGTCAAACAGCTACGAAAAAACACAGGGCAGGTGCAAAATGCCAGAACAAAAATACACAAAGACAGATACATGATACATAGTGCGGCAGTATGACAAAGTATAAAAACACAAGAAGTCTGGAGTGCAAAAAAGCTATAAAAAGACATTGCATAGTATGGGTGGATGGCTGAATATGTACACTATACATTGTTACAGAGAGTTAGGTGAAAAAAATATATATATATTGCAACTTGATATAGCTAAATAAGGAGTATTTGCATGGTTAGCTATACTATACAGGTCGATGGCAGATAAATACTTAAATAGCTAAAAGTGTGTATGATATACAGTGGGGAGAACAAGTATTTGATACACTGCCGATTTTGCAGGTTTTCCTACTTACAAAGCATGTAGAGGTCTGTAATTTTTATCATAGGTACACTTCAACTGTGAGAGACGGAATCTAAAACAAAAATCCAGAAAATCACATTGTATGATTTTTAAATAACTAATTTGCATTTTATTGCATGACATAAGTATTTGATCACCTACCAACCAGTAAGAATTCCGGCTCTCACAGACCTGTTAGTTTTTCTTTAAGAAGCCCTCCTGTTCTCCACTCATTACCTGTATTAACTGCACCTGTTTGAACTCGTTACCTGTATATAAGAGACACCTGTCCAAACACTCAATCAAACAGACTCCAACCTCTCCACAATGGCCAAGACCAGAGAGCTGTGTAAGGACATCAGGGATAACATTGTATACCTGCACAAGGCTGGGATGGGCTACAGGACAATAGGCAAGCAGCTTGGTGAGAAGGCAACAACTGTTGGCGCAATTATTAGAAAATGGAAGAAGTTCAAGATGACGGTCAATCTCCCTCGGTCTGGGGCACCATGCAAGATCTCACCTCGTGGGGCATCAATGATCATGAGGAAGGTGAGGGATCAGCCCAAAACTACACGGCAGGACCTGGTCAATGACCTGAAGAGAGCTGGGACCACAGTCTCAAAGAAAACCATTAGTAACACACTATGCCGTCATGGATTAAAATTCTGCAGCGCACGCAAGGTCCCCCTGCTCAAGCCAGCGCATGTCCAGGCCCGTCTGAAGTTTGCCAATGACCATCTGGATGATCCAGAGGAGGAATGGGAGAAGGTAATGTGGTCTGATGAGACAAAAATATAGCTTTTTGGTCTAAACTCCACTCGCCGTGTTTGGAGGAAGAAGAAGGATGAGTACAACCCCAAGAACACCATCCCAACCGTGAAGCATGGAGTTGGAAACATCATTCTTTGGGGATGCTTTTCTGCAAAGGGGACAGGACGACTGCACCGTATTGAGGGGAGGATGGATGGGGCCATGTATCGCGAGATCTTGGCCAACAACCTCCTTCCCTCAGGAAGAGCATTGAAGATGGGTCGTGGCTGGGTCTTCCAGCATGACAACGACCCGAAACACACAGCCAGGGCAACTGAGTGGCTCCGTAAGAAGCATCTCAAGGTCCTGGAGTGGCCTAGCCAGTCTCCAGACCTGAACCCAATAGAAAATCTTTGGAGGGAGCTGAAAGTCCGTATTGCCCAGCGACAGCCCCGAAACCTGAAGGATCTGTATGGAGGAGTGGGCCAAAATCCCTGCTGCAGTGTGTGCAAACCTGGTCAAGAACTACAGGAAACTTATGATCTCTGTAATTGCAAACAAAGGTTTCTGTACCAAATATTAAGTTCTGCTTTTCTGATGTATCAAATACTTATGTCATGCAATAAAATGCAAATGAATTACTTAAAAATCATACAATGTGATTTTCTGGATTTTTGTTTTAGATTCCGTCACTCACAGTTGAAGAGTACCTATGATAAAAACTACAAACTTCTACATGCTTTGTAAGTGGGAAAACCTGCAAAATCGGCAGTGTATCAAATACTTGTTCTCCCCACTGTAAGTGAGGGTAATAATAGTTTACGCCATCCGGTGAGGCATTAAATAGTCTTATAGCCGCCGGCAGGAAGGGCCTCCTGTAGCGCTCTCTGGCACACCGTGGTGGGATCAGTCTGTGACTGAAGGTGGTCCTCTGCGTCATAACCATGGCATGCAGAGGGTGGGTGACGTTGTCCATGATGGCCAGCAGTTTGGCCAGGATCCTTCTCTCCGCCACCTCTTCTAGAGTGTCAAGACTAATCCCCAGAACAGAGCTAGTCTTCCTGATCAGCTTATTTACCCGAGAAGAATCACCGGCTTTTATGTTGGCGCCCCAGCACAACACTGCAAAAAAGATGGCACTGGCACACCACAGACTGATAGAAGGTATGCAGTAGTTTACTGCACACGTTGAAGGACCTGAGCCTCCTCAGAAAGTAGAGTTGGCCCGGTGTTACCAGCCCATTCCAGCCTGTTGTCCATATGGACTCCCAGGAACTTGTATGACCCACACTTTCATCCTCTTCATCTTCTCACCCAGTAGCAGGGGCTGAATGGTGTCAAAAAACATAACCCTCACAGTGCAACCTCCAGGCCCTCTGCAGAAGGTAGATGATTGCATCATCCACCCCGATGTTGCGCTGATATGCGAACTGCAGGGGGTCCAGTGATGTACACACCAGGGGTCTCAGGTGAGCGAGGACTAACCTTTCCAGGGTCTTCATGATGTGGGATGTTAGTGCTACAGGTCTGAAGTCATTCAGGACAGTGGGGTGCACCTTCTTGGGCACTGGGACCAGGCAGGATGTTTTCCACAGCACAGGGACCCTTTCCAGGCTCAGGCTAAGGTTGAAGCGGCACTGGAGTATTCCACACAGTTGGTGTTGTGAGCAAAGTGTGGGTGGGACAGCCGTGAGGGAGCTGGAGGGGAAGTGGACAGGGCCAGTATCGAACCTGTTAAAAAATTGGTTCAGCTCATTGGCTCTGTCCTGGGTCCCCTCCGTCTGCCCACTGTTTGACTTTTTGAAGCCAGTGATATTTCTCATACCCTTCCACACCTCTTTCACCTGAATCTGCCTCAGCTTGTCCTCCATCTTCTCCTTATACCCTGTCTTCCCCTCAGCAATCCACAACTTCAGCTCCCTCTGGATGCATTTCAATTCGTCCCTGTCCCCCTCCTTGAAGGCTCTCTTCTTCTCATTCAGCAGGGCCTTCAGGTCGCTGGTGACCCAGGGTTTATTATTTGGAAAACAGCGTACCTTCCTGGTGGGTACAGTGTTGTCTACACAAAAATGTATATAGTCCGTTATGCAGTCAGTAAGTCCATCAATGTCCTCCCCATGAGCCTCACAGAGCACATCCCAGTCTGTTGTTTCAAAGCAGTCCTGTAGGGCCTCATTCGCCCCCGGAGACCATCTCCTAATGGTCCTAGTGGTCGCAGGCTGCTGTTGGATCATAGGCCTGTAGAGTGGGGTGAGGTGGACAAGGTTGTGATCCGATCTACCGAGGGGAGGGAGTGCAGTAGAGTTGTATGCATCCTTCACATTAGCATATAACAAGTCCAGAGTTGTATTATTCCTGGTTGGGCACTTCACAAACTGTTTGAACGTGGGCAGCGTTGAAGAGAGAGATGCATGGTTAAAATCCCCCGAAATGGCAAAGAAAGCACTGGGATGCGCTGGCTGTAACCTCGCGATAACAGAGTGGATGATGTCACACGCTGTGTTTGCGCCCGCGAGGGCGGGATGTAAACAATAACAGCAATGGCCACCGTGAATTCCCTCCGCAAATAGTAGGGTCTCAGGCTAACGGCTAACAGCTCAATGTCCGGGCTACAAAACTGTTCCTTAACAGTAATATGTTTAGGATTACACCATCTGTTGTTAACTAATAAAGCCATCCCCCCTCCCTTACCCTTACCAGAAGAAACGCTATCCCTGTCCGCTCTGATGGTCTGGAAACCGCTGATAGTCACGTTCTCTATGGGGACATTATCATTCAGCCATGTTTCAGTAAAGCACAATAGGCTAGCTTCCCGGTAATCTCTTTGCCCATGGACCAGACCCTCAAGCTCGTCCATCTTGTTATGCAGTGATCTCACGTTGCCCATAATGATAGACGGTATAGCCGGCTTGTACTTCCTCAGCTTTGCCTTACACTTCAATCCCGCCCTGCATTCACGCCATCGCCTTTTCAACACGTCCGGAATATCAAACTTTTCCCTGGGGTGCAGCAGCGCTGTGTGTGCTAAATCCAAGAGCTGGGCTTGGTTGTAAATAATTGAGGACTCGTGTGTACGTTCGGCGCTGAGAAAAATAAAAAGTGCTTCAGTGATAAAAAGGAGCGCTAAAACCTTCGTAAAACAGTAGCACTCCATAATCTTGAACTATTATAGTTCAACTGTTGAAAATAAAACTCACGAAAAACTTACTAATACAACAATTTACGGGAGCTGCTTAACAGGTGACCACACAGGGCGGCGCCAATCTCTATACATTTGAACCCAACATCCGATTTGGACTAAACCTCTTCCTACCAGTAATCGGGAATCCATTAAAATAGTAAAAAGCCACCCATGGACCTCCTACATCAACCATTCTTTCCCATTGAACCCCAGTGTAAAAGAGCCAACTTCGTTGTTGATTTTTTTGTTATACAGAAATAATAAGACATGGTGAAAAGCTGATGTGTTGTTCAATGTACATGTTACCAGGTCATAAATTGCTGTGTTGTTCAATGTACATGTAACCAGGTCATAAAGCTGCTGTGTTGTTCAATGTACATGTAACCAGGTCATAAATCTGCTGTATTGTTAATTGTATATGTAACCAGGTCATAAAGCTGCTGTGTTGTTCAATGTAAATGTAACCAGGTCAAACATCCTGACCTAGGGTTCGCAATGCTACCAGTTAGGGATATAGAGCCTGCGAGAAGAGCCCTGTGGCTTCAAGCTATTAGACATGGGAAATGTGGGGACCCGGTGTCAAATACACGTAGCTATATGTGTGGAAAACATTTAATCACAGGTAAAACATTTCACTTTTTAACTTGCTTAGTATAGTCCGTTTGTAACTCCACTCACTAATTGTAGCTGTATAGTCAGTTTGTTGGTTTTGTTGGTCTTGGCTAGTTTAATGTACTGGTCGGTAGCTAGCTAGCACTCATGTGGCTGCTAGCACCGTCATGAAAAGGGGCATGAGGGAAGCCCTACAATAATACATTTTATTCTCTAGATGGAGACGATAGATAGGGCGGTCGTGCTTCTAGCTCCTAGGCATCTTTGCAGTATTTAGTTTTTTTATGTGTTATTTCTTACATTATTACCCCAGAAAATGTTTTGTGTTATGACATACAGCCGGGAAGAACTTTCGGATATCAGAGCGGCAGTAACTCACCAGCATTATGTCCAGGAATACGACTTTCCCGAATCGGATCCTTTGTTCGCACTCCCCAGGGCAATTAAACTGATTCCAGAGGCTGATCCAAAACACCCCAGCGGAGAAGAGGTATTCGGAGGGGACTTCTAGTCCGACTCAGGAGGCGCACACACCACCCACCGCTTCCGAGTATATTACTCGCTAATGTTCAGTCTCTGGATAATAAAAATGACGAGCTCAGGGCGTGGATTTCTTTCGAGAGAGACATCAGGGATTGTAACATACTCTGTTTCACGGAAACATGTCTCTCTCGGGATATACTGTCTGAGTCCGTACAGCCAGTTGGGTTCTCAGTTCATCATGCAGACAGGAATAAAGAACTCTCCGGGTAGAAGAAAAGCAGGGGTGTAAATTTCATGACTAAATACTCATGGTGTAATTGTGATACAGAAACTCAAGTCCTTTTATTTGTCCGACCTAGAATAACTCACAATCAAATGCAGACCGTATTATCTCCCAAGAAAATTCTCTTCGGTTATAGTCACAGTCGTGTATATTCCCAAGCCGATACAATGACGGCCCTCAAAGAACTTCACCGGACTTTATGCAAACTGGAAACCACATTCGGAGGCCACATTTATCGTAGCTGGGGATTTTAACAAAGCAAATTTGAGGACAACGCTACCGATGTTTTATCAACACATTGACTGTAGTACTCGCGATGCTAAAACACTTGACCACTGCTACTCCAATTTCCGGGATGTCTACAAGAACCTCCCCCACCCTCCCTTCGGCCAATCTGATCACGAGTCCATTTTGTCCACGCAGACTGGGATATGTTCCGGGTAGCCTCCGAGAATAGCATTGACGAATACACTGATACAGTGACTGAGTTTATCAGGAAGTGTATAGGAGATGTTGTACCCACTGTGACTATTAAAATCTACCCTAACCAGAAACCGTGGATAGATAGCTTCCGTACAAGCTAAACAACTTCGCCCACTTTGAGGATAACACAGTGCCACCGTGACCAGCTGGCTGGAGTGTTGACGGACATATTCAATCTCTTGCTATCCCAGTCTGCTGTCCCCACATGCTTCAAGATGTCCACCATTGTTCCTGTGCCCAAGAAAGGAAAGGTGACTGAACTAAATGACTATCGCCCCATATCATTCACTTCTGTCATCATGAAGTGCTTTGAGAGACTAGTCAAGGAACATATCACCTCTATTTACCCAACATCCTAGACCCACTTCAATTTTCTTACCACCCCAATAGATCCACAGATGATGCCATCACACTGCACACTGCCCTATCCCATCTGGAATACCTACAGTATGTAAGAATGCTGTTCATTGACTATAGCTCAGCATTCAACACCATAGTACCCTCCAAGCTCATCATTAAGCTCGAGGCCCTGGGTCTGAACCCCGCCCTGTGCAACTGGGACCTGGACTTCCTGACGGGCTGCCCCCAGGTGGTGAAGGTAGGAAACAACACCTCCACTTCGCTAATCCTCAACACTGGGGCCCCACAAGGGTGGTGATCAGCCCCCTTCTGTACTCCCTGTTCACCCATGACTGCTTGGCCACGCATGCCTCCAACTCAATCATCAAGTTTGCAGACGACACAACAGTAGTAGGCCTGATTACCAACAAGTGTGGTGCCAGGAAAATAACCTCTCACTCAATGTCAAGAAAACAAAGGAGCTGATCATGGACTTCAGGAAACCGCAGAGGGAGCACCCCCCTATCCACATTGACGGGGCCGCAGTGGAGAAGGTGGCAAGCTTAAAGTTCCTCGGCGTACACATCACTGACAAACTGAAATGGTACACCCAGACAGACAGTGTGGTGAAGATGGCGCAACAGTGCCTCTTCAACCTTATGAGGCTGAAGAAAGTTGGCTTGGCACCTAAAACCATAACAAACTTTTACAGATGCACAATTGAGAGCATCCTGTTGGGCTGTATCACCGCCTGGTACGGCAACTGCCCGCAACCGCAGGGCTGATGCGGTCTGCCCAACGCAATACGAGGGGCAAACTACCTGCCCTCCAGGACACCTAAAGCATCCGATGTTACAGGAAGGCCAAAAAGATGGACATCAGCCACCCGAGCCACTGCCTGTTCACCCCGCTATCATCCAGAAGGCAAGGTCAGTACAGGTGCATCAAAGCTGGAACCAAGAGACTGAAAGACATATGATAAACTATAGCTAGGCTAGATAGATATATTTGTATTACAATTTGAGCATTGTTTGTAAGCTAGCTAGCTAACTTTGCTAGCTAGGTAGCTAGCTAGGAAAAAGCTAGGCTACTTGAATTAACCACTATCAGATGCATCTTTCTTTCATTGCTGCTAACAACTGCATGTAAGTTGTTCTTCTAATTTACATCATATGTATGTCTGCATAGCATTTTGTCTTCATTTTGGCAGATTAACTCATGCTTATTTCTGAAGATTAACTCATGTTTTAGCTCCTTTTTTCTTCTTGTCAAGAACCAGACAGGCAACAAACCATACTGTACTGTTCCATTAATAATTTAGCCTTAGTTTGTATCAAGATTGACGTGGGCCATCGTTCAAACAAAGAGATGCCTCCCTGGCCACCAGTGCATATTTCCAAACTACATTTTTAAAACTATGATGATATTCTTTTGTCCTTTATTTAATTGTTTGTTTATTATATTATATTCGTAGCAAAAAATATTACTATTTAATAGTAGTAGCAATAATTCATAAATGGCCCCAGTGCCATTAGAAAGTATTCACAGACCCCTTGAATTGTTTCACAATTTGTTACGTTACAGCCTTATTCTGAAAAACAGAAAGTATTCAGACCCCTTGAATTGTTTCACAATTTGTTACGTTACAGCCTTATTCTGAAAAACAGAAAGTATTCAGACCCCTTGAATTGTTTCATAATTTGTTACGTTACAGCCTTATTCTGAAAAAAATTATGTATTCAGACCTTTTGCTATAAGACTCAAAATTGAGCTCAGGTGCATCCGGTTTCCATTGATCATCCTTGAGATGTTTCTCCAACTTTATTGGAGTCCACCTGTGGTAAATTCAATTGATTGGACATGAATTGGAAAAGGCACACAGGTATACGTAGGGACCCACAGTTGACAGTGCATGTCAGAGCAAATAAACCCATGGGGTGGAAGGAATTGTCCGTAGAGCTCAACACAATCCTGTCTCGGAGCTCTACGGACAATTCCTTCCACCCCATGGGTTTTTTGCACAGACCTGGGGAAGGGTACCAAAATAATTCTGCAGATTGAACTCTTTGGCCTGAATGCCAAGCGTCACTTCTGGAGGAAACCTGGCACCATCCCTACGGTAAAGCATGGAGGTGGCAGCATCATACTGTGGGGATGTTTTTCAGCGACAGGGACTGGGAGACTAGTCAGGACATAGCCAAGACAACACAGGAGTGGATTCGGGACAAGTCTCTGAATGTTTGTGAGTTGCCCAGCCAGGGCTTGGAGTTGAACCCGATCGAACATCTCTGGAGAGAACCTCCCCAAGGTGTGAATACTTTCCAAAGGCACAGTATGTCACGTATACGCTGGGAGTCAGGAAGCAAGTGCTGAAAGTAAGTTTGATAATAAACAAAAAACATGAGAAGCGTACAGAACATTGATTGAAAACAAACCAATACTGCCTGATGACAGGCTACTGAGGGCTAATAAAGGGAAGGTAATCAAGATGATGATGAAGTCCAGGTGTGCGTAATGATGGGGAGCAGTGTGCATAAAGAAAATTGCCAGGGCCGGTGTTTAGCAGACCGGTGAAGTCAAGCCCGGAGTGGGGGTAGGCGTGACACCATACAGGGTTCTATAAGGAACCAATTTTGGTTCAGTGAAGAAGATAAAATATAACCCTATAAAAGGGTTCTATTTCAAACTGTTAGGGGTTACATATATGAAGCAAGAGATAGAACCCTTTTGGGTTCTATAAGGAACCTTTTTTTCTAAGAGTGCATGGTGAAATTCTCATATGAAAACTTTTCCTACAAGCCCAAAACTATGATGTAGAAATGGGCTAGTGACAGAAATTGGACAACTCTGATAAAATATTATGATTATAAACCATTGCATGGCAGTAATAAAATTCTTAGAAAACATCTATATGTGATTAGTGAAATGTACCATTAAACCCAGTTAATTACCATTGCAAAACACTATACATTGCTTGTTTGAGACTTTTAATATTAAACCATTAGAAATGCTGTAGCCTGATAGTTTGCTTGTTCACCAGGAATTGTCTAACTAATCAAGATCTGTTTTGAAGGGAATACACAACACACAGGGGCCGTTTCCTGGACACAGATTAAGCCTAAGGCCTAGATTCAATCAGATCAAGTTTTAACCGGCGAGAGCCCACACACGTATAGCTAATGTTTTGGCATGTCAGAGGTGTAACTGCGTTGGAGCTGTCAAATCTGTGAGCAGCTGCTCTTGTGATCATTGTCACGAAGCCACACCCATCCCACTCGCATTAGAAGTTTAGAACGAGAAAGTGTAGGCTATATATATATAAATAAATACACTCAAATTGAAAATCATTAAACAAAATAATGAGGATTTCTGTCAACCTATTCAACGTGTAGATTACATCTCACATTCCAGTGTTCGAACTTGTAAACAAGGCTGCATGGGATTTCTCTTAATGCAACTCTGTGCAGCCAATGGCAATGTCTGCTTAAGGTACAGTATAACGTGTAGATTTGACAGCTCTAACGCAGTTCCACCTCCGACACCGCCCAAACAACTGCTATGCGGATGTCAGCTAAAGCGGATCTGATTTAATCGAGCCCTAAGAGAAGGACAAACTGAATTGCCTTCATAATTTATTTGATCATTAGCAAAAGCTATTGGTTTTCTACCCAAAGTTGCAAAGAAATGTAAATAAACACGTGACCAGCAAAATAGATAAAAGGGTGTGGCAGTAGCAGGAACAGCTGTATCTAGTGGGCTAAACCTGGTACTTTTTACACTAGTTAATGGTAAATAATGCAAGCGACTATAATGGCTAATTTCTCTGAACGGTGGAAAAAAAGCATCACCAGATTTACAGGGAATACAATACAAAGGATGAAGAATCAATAATCCAAGCCGCAGCTCCATACTACTTGTCAGACTGATACTGTATACTGGTTGTTGGGGTGGGATTGGCGTGGGTTCAGTGGGTGGCTATTGGTCATTATATTGGATTCCTCTTATTTTACTCATTGTTAGGAAGAATTATGGTTCAAATCGGATGTTCGGTACTATATTTATTGAAAATTATACGAATCCCTTAAATTAAAAACAATCAATTAGCTTATTTTGTCAGAGATCAAATTATATTTCAACAAAATAATGTTTCAGGAATGCTAATCTTATCTGTTTCTAACTACAGAAACTATTTTAGCATCATCTGAGATGGTGGGTGTCAATCCTCTTTCTTTTGCTTTTTGAAGTGGAATCCACTCCATTGATAATACACATAGGAGCATGTCAAATTAGAGCTTAGAGTCCATATATTCTGAGAAATTAAGGTATATAAACATTTTCAACAATTTTCCATCCTAAAAATTAGGAATGAGCAAAGGCTTTAATTTCTGGTAAAACCGATGGAAAAGGGGTCTTAGACAACATCTACCATAAAAAGTAAAGACCCCCGCCAATTACACTGAACAAAAATATAAACATGCATAACATGCAACAATTTAAAAGATTTTACAGTTCATATAAGGAAATCAGTCAATTAGGCCTTAATCTATGGATTTCACATGACTGGGAATACAGATATGCACAGATACCTTAAAAAAAAGGTAGGGGCGTGGATCAGAAAACCAGTCAGTATCTGGTGTGACCACCATTTGCCTCATGCAGCGCGACACATCTCCTTCGCATAGAGTTGATCAGGCTGTTGATTGTGGCCTGTGGAATGTTGTCCCACTTCTCTTCAATGGCTGTGCGAAGTTGCTGGATATTGGCGGGAACTGGAACACACTGTCGTACACGTCGATCCAGAGCATCCCAAACATGCTCAATGAGTGACATGTCTGGTGAGTATGCAGGCCATGGAAGAACTGGGACATTTTCAGCTTCCAGGAATTGTGTACAGATCCTTGCGTGGGGCCGTGCATTATCATGCTGAAACATGAGATGATGGTGGTGGATGAATGGCACGACAATGGGCCTCAGGATCTTGTCACGGTATCTCTGTGCATTAAAATTGCCCCCCAAAAAATGCAATTGTGTTCCCTTATGCCTGCCCATACCATAACCCCACGCCATCATGGTGCACTCTGTTCATAACGTTGACATCGACTACACAACGCCATCTGCCCGATACAGTTGAAACCGGGATTCACCCGTGACGAGCACACTTCTCCAGCATGCCAGTCGTCATTGAAGGCGAGCATTTGCCCAAGTTGGTTACGACGCTGAACTTCAGTCAGATCAAGGCGCTGGTGAGGACGACAAGCATGCAGATGAGCTTCCGTGAGACGGTTTCTGACAGTTTGTACAGAAATCCTTTGGTTGTGCAAAGCCACAGTTTCATCAGCTGTCCGGATGGCTGTTCTCAGACGATCTCACAGTTGAAGAAGCCTTATGTGGAGGTCCTGGGCTGGTATGGTTATACGTGGTCTGCGGTTGTGAGGCCGGTTGGACATACTGCCAAATTCTCTAAAATGAGCCAGAGGCGGCTTATGGTAGAGAAATTAACATTTGATTATCTGGCAATAGCTCTGGTGGACATTCCTGCAGTCAGCATGACAATTACACGCTCCCTCAATATTTGAGGCATCTGTGGCATTGTGTTGTGTGAAATAACTGCACATTTTAGAGTGTCCTTTTATTGTCCCCAGCACAAGGTGCACCTGTTTAATGATCATGCTGTTTAATCAGCTTCTTGATATGCCACACCTGTCAGGTGGATGGATTATCTTGGCAAAGGAGAAATGCTCACTAACAGGGATGCAAACATGAAACATGAGACCAGCACTTTACATGCTGCGTTAAAATGTTTGTTCAGTATAATATCAAAACATATTTTGTTTTGGAGAAATTATTTGCCTTCTGTAAGTTTAAGAAACATTGCCTTGTGCGTTGTAATTCTGTTACCAAAAATCCACATTTTTTGTATATTTTCTCATTTCTCTCCCTCATGATGAGGGAGGATAATGAAAGTTCATACAAGTAACGAGTAAAGGTAGACCTACCAATTAGTTGTTTTTACTGAAATCAATTTTTTTTATGAATTATTAAGTGATTAAAACTCGTAATTATGTTACCAAATCAGTAACGGAATTAGCTAAAACATCTTTAAAGGAATTACTGCACTTTAATTGGCTACAATGGGAAATCATAGTAGTCACAAACCACAGTTGGGTCACCTGCTACTGTCATCCCTTCCACTGGTGGTCAAAGCAAGACTGAAAACAGTATGGACATCTTCTCTCTCCCTCTCTCTCTGCAGCTTTCTCTCTCACACTTCTCTCGCTCCCCAGTTAACCATTTACACTTGTGGGAATTGGCCTATATGGATAGCGATAAATTGAATTGTTTCTTACAAAAGAAATGAAAAGCATATGCATAACCATGGTAGCAATTGAAAGGGAACAGTTTGGAGATAATGGGAAAATTATTAGACCAAAGGTAAGTACACAACAGTTCACCTGACACAAGACTGAACCAAAACATTCCGCTGTTGATTTTATGTGCATTTTACATTTCTTTACTTTTCGCTGCATTTGTTGATAACGAAATAATTTAGTAATATGATAAGACTATTCCTGGACAATGTGGGGTAGATGCAACATAAGACAAAGACATTTGCTCAATCCAAAAACGGTCCGTTATAAATTGCAATCTGGGTCAGGTGGGCATGATTTC
Organism: Thymallus thymallus; assembly: GCA_023634145.1. Taxonomy (NCBI): domain Eukaryota; kingdom Metazoa; phylum Chordata; class Actinopteri; order Salmoniformes; family Salmonidae; genus Thymallus; species Thymallus thymallus. The sequence continues at coordinate 22,594,893 of CM042391.1, read as the reverse complement.
AAAGCTTGTTGTATTGCCAAAAGAATTAGCTATGTTTTAAAATACGATATTACAGTATTAAGCTTTCACATGGCAACTCAGTCCGGTTTTAAACTTACTCTTGAAAGTTGTAATAGTAGAATGCACAAGGTGCAATTTCGAAATTGGGTAGTGCATCATCAGCTCCTCTTGTCATGTTAGTCATTGCATACCTTAGAGAGCTATTTATAAGTTGTCAGAATTGTTCAGATCAACTAGCCCATGTCCAGCTAACACTTTTTTATTTCGTTTTTTAGGCCATAGATATTGTTGTAATTTTTGGGTCACTCAAATATCACATAAGACATGGCAAAATGTATAGAATTGCAAGAAAGTTAGCTTTAAAACGGCAACATTGTGTTTGCAACCCATGACAGAATGTGTAGAATTTGAGGAAATAAGCTTTACATCTGCAAAATTATCTCCAACAACAAGGGTTTGGACAGCACATTACTGTAGAGTAGAGGGGTGGCAGGTAGCCTAGCTGTTAGAGTGTTGGGCCAGTAACCGAAAGGTTGCTGATTCGAATATCTGAGCCAACAAGGTGATAAATCTGTCAATGTGCCTTTGAGCAAGGCACTTAACCCTAATTTGCTCCAGGGGTGCCATACTACTATGGCTGACCCTATAAAACAACACATTTCACTGCACCTATCTGGTACAGTAGAGCACACTAGAGTAGAGTATATTGTACTGTTCTCAACATATCTACTGAGTTGTACTGTACTGTGCTGTACTGTGCTTTACTGTACTGTACTGTGAGGTACTGTACTGTAGTGTATTGTAGTGTGATGTATTGTGATGTACTGTACTGTACTGTACTGTGTTGTACTGTGCTGTACTGTGCTTTACTGTACTGTACTGTGTTGTACTGTGAGGTACTGTACTGTACTGTGTTGTACTGTACTGTGCTTTACTGTACTGTTATATACTGTGATGTACTGTGATGTACTGTACTGTACTGTGCTGTACTGTGCTTTACTGTACTGTACTGTGTTGTACTGTGAGGTACTGTACTGTAGTGTGTTGTACTGTACTGTACTGTGCTTTACTGTACTGTTATGTACTGTGATGTATTGTGATGTATTGTGATGTACCGTGTTGTACTGTGTTGTAATGTGCTTTACTGCACTGTACTGTACTGTATTGTGTTGCACTGTAATGTACTGTGTTGTACTGTACTGTGATGTACTGTACTTTACTGTACTGTACTGTGATGTCCGAACTTGTGAAACAGATGTCTGATTGTTTCAGATTTGGTCAGTGTGTAGAATAATACCCAAATATGCAAAATAAGGATATTGCACATTTCTACCTTTGTGTACCTATTCAGGATTCATTAACATGAAGATAATTATATTATTTTCCATAATTATGCATTTCTGTATAATACAGATCAGGGAACAATGATGTAATTCTATTAACGGATGTAAATCCACTATACCTACTGTAGTTCAATAAGACATCTTTGAATTTTAATTCGGAGCAGATTTTTAAGAGTTTTGGGAAAATGTAGTCGCATAAAAAACTTGAAGGAGATTTTACAGTAATCTGCAAATTTTCAGTAAATGTGCTTTTGTTAAGTTTTCTGTGTAAATTCTTCAAAGTAGTCATTGTGCATAGAGCTGTATGGTTTGTTAAACTTTGAAATCCATGGCAAAAGTGTTAAAAGTGAAAAATTTGAGTCAAAGCATAGTTCCGTTATTGTGGAATTGCCCGTTATCTAAAGTGTACTTATCTGGAATCAGGAGTCGACTATATCAATATATTTGAATAACTTTGGCATTCCATGGTGCAATTCACTTTCCTCTCCCAGTAGATTATTTGGACTTTATCTATCTTAAAATGCATTATATGTTTTGGCTCAGAATTGTTTTATTTCTTCTGTTGCTATTCGCCCATAATGCTCCTCATGTTTTGATGAAAATAATATTCTCAAATAATAATGGCATGTGTAGGCCTAACGCTTAGATTTCCCCTGTATCTGTAGAGCCGGTTTGGATTTCAAAACATGGTCTGTAGCAGTGTACAGTTATAAGAGGAATTTGAGATGTGCTGCAATTGCACCTTTGGACCACAATCATTGACCGATGAGGGGGATGCTAGACCTTTCCTCTCAGACAAGTTGTATGACTGTCTTGGCACTTGGAATTTAACTCAGTAGATATTTGACTTTGTCAGAATCATCAGACCATGCCTAATCGATTTCAAACTGAAGCTTGGAGACTCCTTTATCTTCAAGTATTTATTGCCCTTCTCTTTCAACTTGCAAAGCAGTCTCCATCCTGTGGTATAAAAGCACTTCTGTAAATCTTCCCATGATGACTTAATAAAATAAGTCAAATATCTACTGAGTTAAATTCCAAGTATCAAGACAGTCATGCAACTTGTCTGAGAGGAGAGGTCTATGTCAGAGTAGAGACACTGAATGGGTAGGTAACTAACTGCACGATGCGTAAAGAAAAGTGACTGAAACAGCCCTCTAACCGTTCAGTCGTGAAGGGGCTTTGGGGCAGGCCCACAGAGTTAATCTCCTTAACATACAAAAAAAAAAGTTTTTGTCCTTTTTTAGTTATTGCCTGAGCGACGATTCCAAAAGCCAACAGAAACGCCACAAAATTGTCTTACTTCCTATAGCAGACTAGAAGGAGGGATTTCCCTCCTGAAAACGTTGGACTTTTTTCCAACGAGGGGGTTGCACTTGCCCGGTCTCAGATGCATACACTGCTGCCGCGGTTTGTAGAAGGGGACCATTATTTTATGCATTCCCTTCTTAGCGCAGTCAAGTGGAAAAAAAGATTCCTCAACTTTTTCAGCAGTTGAAATGGGAAGGGACGCATACGCTCTATTATCGGATAATCGCAAACGTAGCATGCTATTCGAAGGAAACTCGTGAAGTAACATGGATTAGTCGTATCAACATTTTTAGAATAGTTTGAGGAATTTTGCACAGTATCCGCTCTTCATCAAATCTATGGAAATACCCGAGCAGCGACGTCAACAACGGAGCAGCGGAGTAGTAGTTTCTCTGTGACGTTTTATTGAAAGGTAAACACGACTATATAACGGTATAGCCTTGGCTACTGTCAACATTTGCTTATATTATTTGCCATGACTTCTAAAAGTGTATGATTGAATATACCATTTGTTGGTCACACTACCAGTGGTATGTTTGTGTAGAGAGCAAAACAGTAGTACAATATACATTTGTAGACATTGGCATGTTTGGGCTCACCTATGTCAGCTTAGCCTGACACCCTGACTTTGACAGTTTGCAGATGTGTGTGTTACCTTTTTATTGGGCTTGTACTGGCACTGAAATGATTGTCCATGTTTACTATCTTTCTCCCCTGCTCGCTCTCTTTCTCTCTCTCGATAAATGTGATGTACTGTAGCAGTACACTGACACTACGTTACTGCATACAATGTTATATATTGCCCTGTCCCACGTTTTTATTTCAGTAGTTATCAATACAATACCCACCCCCTTTATCCTTTCTTGATGAGCCAGCCATAACTCCTGTTATTGACTACTGTACCTTTCATGCATTTGTGTCCTGTGCTCAGTTCTGAACATTGCCTTCTATAAATACAATTTATGTCTTTAATTGAGCATTGATTATACAGTAGTTAAGACATAGACATGGGACCATTTAATTTAGCTTGTGGAGGTCCTCAAAAAGCTTTCGTACTTCATCATAACAACAATCTGCCCTTCCATTCATGGCAGATGAATGAGCCTTATTGTGAGCGTATTATCAGTCTACATGTATCTTCACTCACGTTCAACCTCTAGCCTTTGTTGTGTGACAATACCACGAATAGCTCTGTTTGCCTGTGTGGAGACTTCTGTTAAATTACGTTATCCCTCTGTAGGTTCACTTAATGTGGACAGATGTCCCTCTGCTCCTCAGGAATGTGGTAGGCTAGTAGTAGTCAGGGGGATAGCTGGGCTTGCACACATATTCTCTCAGCTATGAGAAGGGTTAGTATCGTTATAGACTATATAAGTATGCTTTACATAAGGGGTTTCCTTTCAGCTGGTCACTTGGTAGAACATACTATGGGGGAGTCAACGACCAATCATATTCACCTGAAATCTAAAATCACGCCCAATGGGCCAATGGAAGCCAAGCCGGGCCAATTGATACCAAGCCTGCCTTCGGAAGCACTGCCTTCCTGGTTATAATACAGAGGCTCGCATTCATTTCCTAAGTTCTTCGCTCTTCAGCTCGCCTGAAAGAAAAAAGTGTCACTCAATTTACAACGTTTCAAGCACGCAAAGACTACGAGATTCGGCTCTGACTTAGGTGTCTGCTAGTGGGGAGCAAGTAGTCACCCCCCTAGATGTTGTGAGTTTTGGGTCTTTTGTGTTTGCTCTGCTTGTGTAGCCAGTGCTTCCTTGCCTGAGTAAGATGGCCAGTGGTAAGAGTAAGTTAAAAAAGTCTAACCAGCCGAGTTTGAACGTCCGACCGTGCCCTAGAGCATGTGGTTTCACAATGAAAAAATGTAAAGACTTTGAGAAAGAATGGAGTTGTCGGGAGAGGGCAGCAGCGGTGGTTGGTACCGGTGTTATCCCGGTTTCTCTGGAAATGTTCAGAGTCCGGGGATGATATATGATCTGGTTAGCTCTAGAGGGTTTTCAGAGTGTGAATCGGATGACATCAGTCAGGGGCAGCCTAAAGCCCCAGCTTTGGATTCGTCGGGGAAGAGTGAACCATTGGTGGTTAATGCACTTTTGATGGAGCTATGTCGTAGAGCGGCAGATCACCTAGGGGTGGATGCTGCAGATGTATCATATCAATTTGCTGCAGAAGCGGAATAACACCGTGGAGATGGCGAAGCCAGTTTCAGAGCTTCTCAACAAAATCTGTGCTACGGCAGATGTACTATGTCTGTCCCGCTGTACTATCCTGGCTGTGGAGAAAAGTATGGGGGTGAAGCTGATGGCTCAGCGCCACCTCTGGTTGACGTTGTCCTGGATTCCTGAGAGGGACAGACAGATGAATTTGGATGAGCCAGTTTCTCCAACAAGGTTGTTTGGCTCGTCTATGGAGTCCTTACAGGCTGGTTTCGAGAAGAAACCAAAACAGGATGCAGCTCTTTGGGTCCTTGAAGAGAAGGAAAGGGTCCAAGCCAGAGGCGGGTTGCCCCCGGCATCGAGGTCAATTTTTGACCGTGTTGGTGCTTCTGAGCAGTGGCTGACGTCTTGGCTGTGCTGGTTCGAATAAGAGAGCGGGGTGGAAAGCAGATTTGTCCGTGGCGCAGGGGAAGAAGCCTGGAGAGGGGGCGTGTTCTCGGGACCCTCCTCCCCAAGTATTTACTGTGGCAACAATGCTCCCAAGTGGCTCGGTCAATTGGGGCAAGTTACTGGTTGCCAAAGTCCCTGAAACCGGTATGGGACGGGTATCAGAAAGGCGGTACCACGAAAACACATTGTTTCTATCCTAGGTTCCTCGTGTTCTGGGGTATCGAGAGTGCGGTTTCATCCAGGTGTGGGCAAAATAAACACAGTTCCTTCCCCAGAATCAGACACACGGTTATGAAGAGTGGTGGATATGAAAACAAATTATCCCAGTCCTCAGGGTAGTGGTCTGCCCCTTCAGGAGATAATGTATGGGAGACTGGCAGCGTGCTCCGTCCAGTGGCAGGCATGCACAGTTCTGCTATGGGTGATGAAGACGGTGACGAGGGGGTACGGTCTGCATTTCGCTGCGCGTCCTCCTCCATTTCGTGGCATCGTTACGTTAATGGTCCCCGAGGTCCTAGCACCTGTCTCGAAGTTGGAGATTGCCTCTCTCCTTCAAAGCAGGCTATTCAGGTGGTCCCTGTGTCAGGAGTAGGGTTTCAAAGGGTCGCAAACTTTCCGGTAAATTTCCAGAATTTTACCGGAATTTGGGGAATTTTGCTTAACATCATCAAAAAAGTTATCTTATAACAGTGAACCTTTTTTTCTGGGTCTTGTGGCATATTTTGGTTAAACAATCCCCAATTCAATGGAATTGCAACCCTCTGCATGCACAGCGCATTCTTCCATCACATGTGCAGTGCACTCTTCCATCACTTGTACAGCTGATTCTCAAGATCTTGCACACTAATGAGATGCTATTGAGCCCACACTACTACACTGTCTAAGCCAAGGACTACATGCTTTCTGGTAAGTTTTGATTACAATACTGGGTGGGTTGAATATATTTTCTATGACATATAGTACATTATTTTTTGTTAACTAGTAAATAGTAGCCTACAGCAAAGTGTCTTTAAATAATTTGTTAACAATTTCCGCTAGTTAGTTTTTGCTACCATGTGGGTTTTAGCTTGCTGGAGTCTGCTAACTGAGGAGTGTTAATTCACCTGTTTCCATACAGCGGATGAAATAAGTATTGAACAAGTCACCATTTTTCTCAGTAAATATATTTCCAAAGGTGTTATTGACATGGAATTTTCACCAGATGTTGGTAACAACCCAAGTAATCCATACATACAAAGAAACCAAAACAAATAAGTTCAGAAATTAAGTTATGTGTAATAATGTGAAATGACACAGGGAAAAAGTATTGAACACATGAAGAAAGGGAGGTGCAAAAAGGCATGGAAAGCCAAGACAACAGCTGAAAACTATTAGTAATTAAAAAGCAATCCAGCCCCCTGTCAGTGCAAATTAATATCAGCTGGTTCAGTCCCAACTGATGGCCTACAAAAAGGTCTCATTGTCAAGGTGTCACACAAGACACATCTCATGATGGGTAAAAGCAAAGAGCTGTCTCAAGACCTTCGCAACCTAATTGTTGCAAAACATAATGATGGCATTGGTTATAGGTGCATTTCTAAGCTTCTGAATGTTCCAGTGAGCACTGTTGGGGCCATAATACGGAAGTGGAAAGACAATCATTTCATCATAAATTTGCCTCGACCAGGTGCTCCTCGCAAGATTTCTGACAGAGGAGTGAAAAGAATAATCAGAAGAGTTGTCCAAGAGCCAAGGACCGCTTGTGGAGAGCTTCAAAAAGACCTGCGATTAGCAGGTAAGTAATGCACTCCACCGCCATGGCCTGTATGCACGCTCACCACGCAAGACTCCATTGCTGAAAAAAAAGCATGTTGAAGCTCGTTTAAAGTTTGCTGCACAACATTTGGAAAAGCCAGTGAAATACTGGGAGAATATAGTGTGGTCAGATGAGAGCAAAATTGAACTGTTTGGATGTCATAATACACACCATGTTTGGAGGAGAAATGGCACTGCACATCACCCTAGAAACACCATACCAACAGTGAAGTTTGGAGGTGGGAACATCATGGTGTGGGGCTGCTTTTCAGCAAATGGTACTGGCAAACTTCACATAATTGAAGGAAGGATGAATGGGCAAATTTACCGAGACATTCTTGACAAAAATCTGCTGCCATCTACCAGGATGATGAAGATGAAACGAGGGTGTACATTTCAGCAAGACAATGATCCCAAACACACAGCCAAGGAAACTCTCAATTGGTTTCAATGAAAGAAAATAAAGCTGCTAGAATGGCCCAGCCAATCACCTGACTTAAATCCCATTGAAAATCTATGGAAAGAACTGAAGATCATGATTCATAGAAGTGGCCCACGGAACCTTCAAGATTTGAAGACTGTTTGTGTGGAAGAATGGGCCAAAATCACACCAGAGCAATGCATGCGAATAGTTTCTCCATACAGGTGGCGTCTTGAAGCTGTCATGACCAACAAAGGCTTTTGTACAAAGTATTAAATAAATATCAGTAAGTGTGTTCAATACTTTTTCCCTGTGTCATTTCACATTATTACACATAACTTAATTTCTGAACTTATTTGTTTTGGTTACCAACATCTGGTGAACATTTCATGTCAATAGCACCTTTGGAAATATATTTACTGAGAAAAATGGTGACGTGTTCAATACATATTTCACCCGCTGTATCCTATGCAACAAACATCTACATTTAAATGGTATTAATATACATTTTCATATATTTCAGTTAATTCCCATATATTCCTGTTAATTCCCACGGAAAGTTTCCACCTTTGAATATTCCCCAAAATGTGCAACCCTAGTCAGGAGTACAGAGTGGTTGGTACAGCCGGTACTTCTTAGTTCCCAAGAGCGATGGAACGTTGTGTCTCATCCTTGTTTTAAACAAGCACTTCAAGTATTGCAAGTTCAACATGCTCACACTTTGCCGGCTATTGCAGTCGGTGTATCCCAGCGATTGGTTCGCATCCATAGATCTGAAGTATGCATTTTTTCATGTGGCTATACATCCTCCCCACAATAAGTTTCTGAGGTTTAATTTCTAAGGTGTGGCCTACACCTTTCTGGTCCTGCCTTTGAGGCTCTCCCTATTGCCCTGCACATTTTATATGGTGATGGTGGCGGCTTTGGCACCGGTGCCAGGAGATCAGAGTATTGGCACATCTGTACGATTTGCTGGTCGTAGCGCAGTCGAGGGAACAGGTGGAGCTCCACACTGCCACTCTGGTTTCCCATATTCAATCTCTGGTGTTCATAGTGAATCACAGGAAAAGTTGTTTGACTCCGGCTCAGCACATTCAGTTTCTGGGTCTCGTTCTGGACTCTGTTCTGAATCATGTTTTTTTTATCCCAAACAAAGGAGGGTCGCATTCCGGCTCTGTCTGGTACGGTTTCAGCTGGGGCACTCTGTTCCTTTTCACTTGTGCCTGCGGTTATTGGGTCTGATGGCCTCTGATGGCTGTGGTGCCTCTGGGACTTCAGTTGATGCGTTTGTTTCAGCGCTGGGTGATTGCTTCGCGTCTAAACCTGGCCAGTTATCTGCTCGTATGGAGCAGTGCACGTATCTTCTCAGATCTCTCAACGTGGGTGCGGATCTACTTTCCAGAGGGGTCCTATCTCTACTGAGTGGAGACTGCACCCCTCAATGGTTTCCCAGATATGGGACCAGTTCGGCAGGGCTGATGTAGATCTTTACACATTGCGTGAAAATTGTTGTCTGTTCTTCTCAACGAGGGACCTGAGCTCTCCTTTGGGAATGGATTCTTTGGTGTATTTGTGACATCCTGCTCTATGCATTTCCTCCGGTGGACCTGATTCAGGCCACCGTGGAGAGGGTCCGCCAGAAGGATCGGTTGTTGATTCTGGTGGCACCCCGTTGTCCCAGACAAGCCTGATTCCAAGAAATCATCTGCCTGTTGGGCAGGGACCCGTTGAGGGTTCCATGTCATCGGGATCTATAGTCCCAGGCGGATGGGAGAGCTTTGCACCCACAACCGCAGATATGGGATCTGTGCATTTTTTACGGGTTACCACAATTTCCTGTGCGTTTGAGCCTTGGGATGCTGTGGTTAATCGGCTCCGGTCGATTCTGTTGTTTTGGACTTTTAAGACTTCTGACATTTTAAGGCTTGCAAAATAAGTATTGTTCTTGGGACAGTGGGGTCTATGGACTTGGGCTGCAGTGGCAGCGTCTCAGTGCGCATAGCCAAGTTGCAGCAGGTTCTGGTTTCCTATATGGGTCTCTGAAAGTTCAGGCTCCTCGGGTAAGTATTAGGGAAAAATGTGTCTTTATGTAACCCCTTTTTGGAGCTGGGGGTTTGGGCTCGCTGAAGAGCAGTACTTCAGGTTGCTGGATCGAATCCCGAGCCGACACTACTGTCAATGTTGAAAACCTGTCATTGTAAATAAGAATTTGTTCTTAACTGACTTGCCTAGTTAAATAAATATTGCATCAAAGACATGCCAGCCAGCCAGAGTCCATATCTGTTAAGTGTTTGTTTGTTAGGATACATTCCAGAAGGAATGCCATGGTTATTCTCTTTGACCAGAGGGCCAGTACAGGGATTTGTTTCCTGACATTTGACAGGATTCCAAGAAATGCTCAAATGACAAAGAACAATGACCTGCTCTGGTCTCTTGTCTGGTCTCAGTGTGTGTTTGGATCTGAACCAGTGTTGATTATCCCTGCCCTGTCCTGTCCCCTTCCTTCCTCTGTATGGTGGCCCTGCCCGGGCCAATAGGGAACCGGGGCCTTTGTTGAGTCGTATAGGTGGTATTAAGTGTCTGCCAGAGCAGTGCCTAGCACCATTGACTCACAGCACTGGAATGTCTGACTGTTCCACTCACTCCCTTTCTCTCTGTTTTACTCTTTCCGCCTCCTCTCTCTCTCTCGTTTTCTCTGTAGTGCTCTCTCTCTCTCTCTGTAATTGCTTGCTCCCTCAGCCTCCCCTTCTATCTCCTTACTTCTTAGTCACTTCCTTCAGTCCCTCATATTTTTCTCCCTCTTTCCTTCCCCCCCCTCTCCCTCCGTAGAGAAGGCCCAAAGTCCCGTCTGCTGACTCAGCCTAGGAATAATCCAAATACCTTTTGTTTTCCTCTGAGCTCACACAATGTACACAATGTACACAATGGATGCAGATTATCCACAATCTTCTAATATCACTACACTCATTAATGAATGAAAATGCAACTTCAGTGAATTACAAACACACACACACACACACACACACACACACACACACACACAACCTGTTGAAATCAACTCAATGACCCGCCAGCCCCCAGTAGGAATTAGAAGAAGTGCTCTTCATTCCTCCTCCTTTTTCCTGATGGGTGTTGTGAGACTGTAACTGTTTAGGAGGGAAATTAACAGTGGGCCTATTAAAAGAACCATTGCATTACCTTGGTGCTGGTAGAGTGGGAGGCTGGGTAACCCAATGCCTGTGACTGGGGCCAGGGCAATGTACCTCCTAACCCCAGGGAGGGAACAGACAGCCAGTACCACTCTGGAATGTGTCACGGTGTGGGGGACGAACTCCTGGAACTCATGGGAGGTAGGGGAAGGGGTGAGGGGGATAATGGGAGGAAGGGGTGAGGGGGATAATGGGAGGTAGGGGAAGGGGTGAGGGGGATAATGCAAAAGGCATGGCCAGACCCACATACACATACACACACAAATAGACACACATACTTGCACACTCACTCATTTACACAAACACACACATACACCCCGGACCATTCATTCACTAGGTCCCCAGGCGGACGTGTCACTCTTAGTACAATATCATTATTTTGGGAACGGAACGGTCCCAGCACTTCCCTGCTCTGATCCCCTGGTCCTGCTCCACTTCCAGATGGAGTTTGTTTTGGACACAGGAACATTTCCTGTCATGGACCTGATCACATACCCATTCCTGTCATGGGATGATCTTACTCACTCCTGAATAATCAAAAGCACGTTTTCCAGAGATATAGTCATATAATGTGTGATGTATGTCAGTGGTAATTTAATTCAGTCTACTGGGACAGAGTCTGAGTCATTCCCTCTGCTGTCGGTCTTGTAATTGATCGATGTGTTGTAAATCTGGAATTATAGGACCAGAGAGATGGGGGGGGGGGGGGGTTTGGGGGTGGTTGATATTCTCATTTACAACTGCAACATGGCCAAGACAAAGCAAGGCAGTGCGACAAAAAAACAACACAGAGTTACACATGAGAATAAACAAACGTACAGTCAATAACACAATAGAGAATCTATATACAGAGTGTGCAAAAGGTTAGGAAGGTAGGACAATAAATAGGCCATAGTGGTGAAATAAATTACAGTGCAAATGGTGATGTGCAAATAGAGATACTGGAGTGCAAATGAGCGAAAATAATAAAATAAATATGGGGATGAGGTAGTAGGGTGGGCTATTTACAGAAGGGCTATATACAGGTGCAGTGATCAATAAGCAGCTTTGACAGCTGATGCTTAAAGTTAGTGAGGGAGATAGGAGCCTCTAGCTTCAAGGAGTTTTACAATTCGTTCCAGTCATTGGCAGCAGAGAACTGGAAGGAGTGGCGGCCAAAGGAGGTGTTGGCTTTGGGGGTGGCCAGTGAGATATACCTGCTGGAGCGCATGCTACGGGTGGGTGTTGCTATGGTGACCAGCGAGCATGCCGGGGAAAGGGTTGAGACGAGGGGGTAAATAAAGGGGGAGGGGTGAGAGAGATTAGGGGGCAAGGTGACAGAGACAAGGGTGAAGTGAGGGGGAACAGAGGGTAGGAAGAGATGTGAGGGGGGATTGTCTATACCATAACTCGGTAGAGGAAGGCCAAATCAATCCACAGCCAGAGTGACAGAGATGAAGAGGGTTCTCATCTCTGCAGCACATGCTTTCCATTAAGACTTTGTGTGTGTGTGTGTGTGTGTGTGTGTGTGTGTGTGTGTGTGTGTGTGTGTGTGTGTGTGTGTGTGTGTGTGTGTGTGTGTGTGTGTGTGTGTGTGTGTGTGTGTGGTGCGCATGTGGTAAGGGGTTTAGGGAGTTGTATATGTGCGGGTGAGGGGGTTTGCTGTGTTTCCGAAAGGTTGGACCTGTATCAGGAACATTTGTGTGTGTGTGTGTGTGTGTGATGCGGAGAGAATTAAACCACATTACAGAGATTGTGATTGAGTTGGAAAAAGAGAGCGAGAGAGGGAATGGAAGGGTTCCATAGAGAGGAAGCATGTCAGCTTTGTCAAAATGGCTGCTGACGGGGTTTGGTCCGTTTATGATGACTGTTTCTCATTTAGAGAGAGGGCCAAAGTTATTCAACCAGTCAGATGAAATCACTTTCCCCATGTCAGCACCTCTGTTAGCTCCCCAAAGATTTGAGTCATTCAAATGAAGGGTTATTGAATTCCTTCTCTCCCCAACAAAGGACTTTATGAAACTGAAAACTGATATTTTTATTTTATTTTTTTATTTCACCTTTATTTAACCAGGTAAGTCTCTGATATGTAGGTCAAGCTGAACTAGGGTTATACTCTGGCACAGGGCTGCTGTTTTTGAAAGGCAAAATTAAGGGCGCTGATTGACAGATTGAGGTATTGTGACAGAGAGCTGGTCAGACGCCCATCTCTATCCAAACAATGGCTGCCTTACTATTCCAAGAGTATCCTCACTGGAGCGAAGTAATGTGGCCCCTGCTCTCTCTCGCTTTCTCGTTCTCTCTATTTTTGCTGCCTATTCCACCAGCACTTCCCATGTTTAATGGAACAAGATCCAGCTCCTCATATTAATCATTGCAACGGCCAGCCTTGGAGGGAGGGAGGTGGAGAGAATGGGGGGAGAAGGAGATATGGGAAAGAAAGGGAGAGAGCGAGAGAGATCGTACAGGTTGTGGTGTGTGTGTTTCTTGGCCTGGTTCTGTCTTCCCCAGTTGTGCTGCTGTGGGAGAATCTCCCAGGCCAGAGCCCAGAGTAATGGACACCAAGGGAGAGTGGGCTTCATGCTCTCTCCCGCCACAGAGGGAGGGAGGAAGAGGGGGAGGGAGATGGGCGGCCTTTCTAGATTGGAATGTTGCATTTCCTGCTTGGTTCCTGCCATGTGTTTCTCAGTTTCCCCCTGTTCCCCCGATCTATCTCTCTCTCGCTCACTCTCTCTCTCTCTCTCTCCCTTCTTCTCGCGCTCTTCCTCTCTCGTGCTCTCTTTTGCTCTGCGCCATATTCCCCCCTTTCTCTCGCCTTCCTCTTTTTCACTCCCCTCATGCCTTTCTTGTGACCTTCCCAACATATTTCTCTCCTTTCTGTTCTAGCCCTCTCTTTCCCCTCTCCCTCCCTCCCTGTTCCTCTCTCTTCCCTCTTCTCTTTCCCATAACAATATTGTCAGTGTTATCTTGTCCTACAATAAGTTGACAGAAAAGCTGAACGTGGAAGAGCTCTCTGGAGTTTATTAAACCACTGGATGCTTTCCACTAATGTTCTGTTGTTATGTAAACACTGCCCGACAAAGATTACCGTGTGTTTGTGTGCTGCGTGCATGTGTGTGTGAGTGAAGAGGGCCAGAATGCTTTAGCTACAGGGTTGTTTGGGGTCAGTTGCCTGCTCTCTCTCCCCCCCAGTGTGTGTGTCAGGAGTCGGTTGCCATATTGGGATCAAAAATCCACACATTCTCTGGAATGTTGTTCACCAGATCCTTGTCTCATCTCTCCTCTCCTATCCTTTCTGTTCTTCGGTATGTGACCGTTGTTGCCTCAAGCTAAGTATGCTACAGTGCTGGGTTTGTTACTGTACAGTTGACAGAAAACAGAGACATGACAATGACAGTCAACTCCTTCAAGCCCGTCGCTCTACATAGGCAGTGTCAACTGGTTGGACCTGAACCAGAGGGGAACTAAGAGAGTGTTATCTGCCGTCTACAGTTACATGTGTATATGGAGCCGTGTGGGAGTCCTCTCTGAGAAAAAGTTACTTTGACTCTTGTGAGACTTAGGGAAGTGACGGGTTAAGTGTTTGGGTACCATCCTGGTCTCCTAGCCCCCAACCCTGGACAGAGTTCCATGGGTTTAAATATTTTAATTATTATTTTAATAATTTGTTTTATTTTCAAATACTTTGGCTGGTTGATTGAGCTTGTTTGTTCCGGTAAAACCAATGGAAAAGTCCTAAAGGTGCAAACCCTGCTTCTATGGCAGTCCAGGCAGGCTAAATCAAACGGCAGAAGTATTTGAAAGAGTTCAATTAGTATTTGAACCCAATTCTGCCTCTGGCTCTATTGCTGGTCTGAATAGACAGTAAATTATCCTAATCTAACCTACTGCTCCTATTCATGGTTCCCCGGGGGAAAACATAGTGTGTGTGTTTGTACTTAGTGATGGGTGATGGGTTCTCAGGACCCCATAAGTAACCTGTAGTATCACCCTCCAGGGTGTATGTGTGTGTGTGTGTGTGTGTGTGTGTGTGTGTGTGTGTGTGTGTGTGTGTGTGTGTGTGTGTATCCATGGTGGAGTATGTGTCCGTGGTGGGGTGTATGATGTGCTCCCAAGACCTCTCTGTGTGTGTGTGTGTGTGTGTGTGTAGGGAAAATGTGTGTGTGTGTGTGTGTGTGTGTGTGTGTGTGTGTGTGGTGCCCTCAGGACCCAGTGTGTATATCCTGCAGTATGTCTCTGAAACCTGCAGTGTCTGATGAGGTCAAACGTCAACCTTAATGTCAGGGGATGTTAGTCAGGGGCCTTCTCTTTTCTTCTCCCTTTCTCTTTCTCTCTCTCCCTCCCTTTCTCTCTCTCCCTCCCACTCTCTCTCTCGCTGTCTCGCTCTCTCGCTCCCTTTCTCGTTCTTTCTCTCGCTCCCTTTCTCGTTCTTTCTCTCTCTCTCTCCCGTTCTCTCTCTCTCTCGCGCGCTCTCGCTCTCTCTCTCGTTCTCTCTCTCCCTTTCTCGTTCTCTCTCTCCCTTTCTCGTTCTCTCTCTCCCTTTCTCGTTTTCTCTCTCACTCCCTTTCTCGTTCTTTCTCTCGCTCCCTTTCTCGATCTTTCTCTCTCTCTCTCCCTTTCTCTCTCTCTCTCGCGCTCTCGCTCTCTCTCTCGTTCTCTCTCTCCCTTTCTCGTTCTCTCTCCCTTTCTCGTTTTCTCTCACTCCCTTTCTCGTTCTTTCTCTCTCTCCCTTTCTCCCTTTCTCGTTCTCTCTCTCACTCCCTTTCTCGTTCTCTCTCTCTCCCTTTCTATCTCTCGCTCTCTCTTGCTCTGTCTCTCGTTCTCTCTCTCTCTCTCTCTCTCTCTCGTTCTCTCTCTCGCGCTCTCTCGTTCTCTCTCGCTCCCTTTCTCGTTCTCTCTCTCTTGCTCCCTTTCTCGTTCTCTCTCGCTCCCTTTCTCATTCTCTCTCTCTCTCGTTCCCTTTCTCGCTCTCTCTCACTCCCTTTCTCGTTCTCTCTCTCTTTCTTTTGTTCTCTCTCTATCCCATTCTTAATTTCTTGTTCTTCCTTGCATTCCTGTGGAACCCCCCCGTTCTCTCTCTCGTTCTCTCCCTCTCTTTCGCTCCCTTTCTTGTTCTCTCTCGCTCCCTTTCTCGTTCTCTCTCTCTCTCTCTCCCTTTCTCGTTCTCTCTCCCTCCCTTTCTCGATCTCTCTCGCTCTCTCTCGTTCTCTCTCTCTCTCGTTCTCTCTCTATCCTATTCTTAATTTCTTGTTCTTCCTCGCTTTCCTGGGGAACCCCCCCGTTCTCTCTCACGTTCTCTCTCACGTTCTCTCTCTTTCTCTCCCTTTCTGGTTCTCTCTCTCTCGCTCCCTTTCTCGTTCTCGTGCTCTCTCTCTCTCTCTCTCTCGTTCTCTCTCTCTCGCTCCCTTTCTAGTTCTCTCTCGCTCCCTCTCGTTCTCGCTCTCGCTCTCTCTCTCTCGTTCTCTCTCTCATTCTCTCTCTCTCTCTCTTGTTCTCTCTCCCTTTCTCGTTCTCCCTCTCGCTCTCGCTCTCCCTCTCGCTCTCGCTCTCGCTCTCGCTCTCGCTCTCTCTCTCTCTCTCTCTCGTTCTCTCTCTCTCTCATTCTCTCTCTCTCTCGTTCTCTCTCCCTTTCTCGTTCTCTCTCTCGCTCTCTCTCTCGCTCTCTCTTGCTCCCTTTCTCGTTCTCTCTCTCTCTCTCCCTTTCTCGTTCTCTCTCTCTCTCGCTCCCTTTCTCGTTCTCTCTGTCTCTCTCTCTCCCTTTCTCGTTCTCTCTCTCTCTCGCTCCCTTTCTCGTTCTCTCTTGCTCCCTTTCTAGTTCTCTCTCGCTCAATTTCTCGTTCTCTCTCGTTCACTTTCTCGTTCTCTCTCTCTTGATCACTTTCTCATTCTCTCTCTCTTGCTCACTCAATTTCTCGTTCTCTCTCTCGCTCCCTTTCTCGCTCTCTCTTGCTCTCTCTCTCGTTTTCTCGTTCTCCCTCTCTCTCTCTCTCCCTTTCTGTCTCTCTCTCTCGCTCAATTTCTCGTTCTCTCTCTCTCTCTCGCTCAATTTCTCGTTCTCTCTCTCTCTCTCGCTCAATTTCTCGTTCTCTCTCTCTCGCTCCCTTTCTCGTTCTCTCTCTCTCTTGCTCTCTCTCTCTCATTCTCTCCCTTTCTCATTCTCTCACTCTCTCTCTCCCTTTCTCGTTCTCTCTCGCTCCTGCTCTCGCTCCCGCTCCCTTTCGCGTTCTCTTTCACTCCCTTTCTTGTTCTCACTTGCTCCCTTTCTCACTCTCTCTCTCTCGCTCCCTTTCTCGTTCTCTCTTGCTCATTTTCTCGTTCTCTCTTGCTCACTTTCTCTCTCTCTCTCTCTCTCTCTCTCTCTCTCTCTCGTTCTCTCCCTCTCTCTTTCGCTCCCTTTCTTGTTCTCTCTCGCTCCCTTTCTCGTTCTCTCTCTCTCTCTCTCTCTCCCTTTCTCGTTCTCTCTCTCTCCCTTTCTCGATCTCTCTCGCTCTCTCTCGTTCTCTCTCTCTCTCTCGTTCTCTCTCGTTCTCTCTCTATCCTATTCTTAATTTCTTGTTCTTCCTCGCTTTCCTGGGGAACCCCCCCGTTCTCTCTCACGTTCTCTCTCTTTCTCTCCCTTTCTGGTTCTCTCTCTCTCGCTCCCTTTCTCGTTCTCGTGCTCTCTCTCTCTCTCTCGTTCTCTCTCTCTCGCTCCCTTTCTAGTTCTCTCTCGCTCCCTCTCGTTCTCGCTCTCGCTCTCTCTCTCTCGTTCTCTCTCTCATTCTCTCTCTCTCTCTCTCTCTTGTTCTCTCTCCCTTTCTCGTTCTCCCTCTCGCTCTCGCTCTCCCTCTCGTTCTCGCTCTCGCTCTCTCTCTCTCGTTCTCTCTCTCTCTTGTTCTCTCTCCCTTTCTCGTTCTCTCTCTCGCTCTCTCTCTTGCTCCCTTTCTCGTTCTCTCTCTCTCTCTCTCCCTTTCTCGTTCTCTCTCTCTCTCGCTCCCTTTCTCGTTCTCTCTGTCTCTCTCTCTCCCTTTCTCGTTCTCTCTCTCTCTCGCTCCCTTTCTCGTTCTCTCTCGCTCCCTTTCTAGTTCTCTCTCGCTCAATTTCTCGTTCTCTCTCGTTCACTTTCTCGTTCTCTCTCTCTCTCTCGATCACTTTCTCATTCTCTCTCTCTTGCTCGCTCAATTTCTCGTTCTCTCTCTCGCTCCCTTTCTCGCTCTCTTGCTCTCTCTCGTTTTCTCGTTCTCTCTCTCTCTCTCTCTCCCTTTCTGTCTCTCTCTCTCGCTCAATTTCTCGTTCTCTCTCTCTCGCTCAATTTCTCGTTCTCTCTCTCTCGCTCAATTTCTCGTTCTCTCTCTCTCGCTCCCTTTCTCGTTCTCTCTCTCTCTTGCTCTCTCTCTCTCATTCTCTCGTTCTCTCTCATTCTCTCTGTCTCCCTTTCTCATTCTCTCACTCTCTCTCTCTCCCTTTCTCGTTCTCTCTCGCTCTCGCTCCTGCTCTCGCTCCCGCTCCCTTTCGCGTTCTCTTTCACTCCCTTTCTTGTTCTCACTTGCTCCCTTTCTCGCTCTCTCTCTCTCGCTCCCTTTCTCGTTCTCTCTTGCTCATTTTCTCGTTCTCTCTTGCTCACTTTCTCGTTCTCTCTCTCTCGCTCCCTTTCTCGTTCTCTCTCGCTCCCTTTCTCGTTCTCTCTTTCTCTTGTTCTCTCTCTCTCTTTCTCTTGTTCTCTCTCTCTCTCTCTCTCTCTCTCTCTCGTTCTCTCTCTATCCCATTCCTCGCTTTCCTGTGGAATCCCCCCCCGTTCTCTCTCTAGTTCTCTTTCGCTCCCTTTCTCGTTCTCTTTCGCTCCCTTTCTCATTCTCTTTCGCTCTCTTTCGCTCCCTTTCTCGTTCTCTTTCGCTCCCTTTCTCGTTCTCTTTCGCTCCCTTTCTCGTTCTCTCTCTCTATCTCTCTCTCACTCCCTTTCTCGTTCTCTCTCGCTACCCTTCTCATTCTCTCTCTCCCTTTCTCATTCTCTCTCTCACTTTCTCTTGTTCTCTCTCTCTCTTTCTCTTGTTCTCTCTCTCTCGTTCTCTCTATCCCATTCCTCGCTTTCCTGTGGAATCCCCCCCCCCCCCGTTCTCTCTCTCGTTCTCTTTCGGTCCCTTTCTTGTTCTCTTTCGCTCCCTTTCTCGTTCTCTCTCTCTCTCTCACTCTCTCTCTCTCTCCCTTTCTCGTTCTCTCTCTCTCGCTCCCTTTCTCGTTCTCTCTCTCTCGTTCTCTCTCGTTCTCTCTCGTTCTCTCTCTCGTTCTCTCTCGTTCTCTCTCTCTCGTTCTCTCACGTTCTCTCTCTCTCGTTCTCTCTTCCCCCCCCCCCTTCTGCTGTTAACCCCGCTCTGGAGTTTTACCAGAATAAACGCAGTGTACACTGGGAAACTTGCACATGGAAGGCAAATATTTACATAAGACAGTGCAACCTCTGGCTCCATTAAAAATATGAAAGAGCATCTCATAACAGATTTGGTTAGCTACAACTGTAGCTCCCTGTTACAATATAAACGCAACAAAGTGTTGGTCGCATGTTTCATGAGCTGAAATAAAAGATCCAAGAAATGTTCCATATGCACAAACAGCCTATTTCTCTTAAATGTTTTGCACAAATTTGTTTACATTCCTGTTAGTGAGTATTTATCCTTTGCGAAGATAATCCATCCACCTGACAGGTGTGGCAAATCAAAAAATGGATTAAATAGAATTATCATTACACAGGTGCACCTTGTGCTGGAGACAATAAAAGGCGACTCTACATCTGGCAGTTTTGTCACACAACACAAAACTGCCAGATGCCACAGATGTCTCAAATATTGAGGGAGCGTGCAATTGGCATCCTGACTGCAGGAATGTCCACCAGAGCTGTTGCCAGAGCATTGAATGTTCTACCAAAACCTGCCTCCAACGCCGTTTTAGAGAAATTGGACGTATATCACGTGTATGGTAGTTTGCTGATGTCAACGTTGTGAACAGTTTACCCCATAGTGGCGGTGGGTTATGGTATGGACAGGCATAACCTACCGACAATGAACACAATTGCATTTTATCAATGGCGGAGATACCGTGACGAGATCCTGAGGGCCATTGTCGTGCCATTCATCCGCCACCATCACCTTTCAGCATTATAATGCACACCCCATGACGCAAGGATCTGTACACAGTTCCTGGGTCCTGAAAATATCCCAGTTCTTCCATGGCCTGCATACTCACCAGACATGTCACCCATTGAGCATGTTTGGGATCCTCTCGATCGACGTGTACGACAGCGGGTTCCAGTTCCCGCCAATATCCAGCAACTTCGCACAGCCATTGAAGAGGAGTGGGACAACATTCCACAGGCCACAATCAACAACCTGATCAACTCTATGCGAAGGAGATGTGTCGTGCTGTATGAGGCAAATGGTGGTCACACCAGATACTGACTGGTTTTCTGATCCACGCCCCTACCTTTTTATCTGTGACAAAGTCATGTAGAATCCATAGATTTGTTTCATTTGACTGATTTCCTTATATGAACTGTAACTCAGTAGAATCTTTGAAATTGTTGCATGTTGCGTTTTATAAATTTGTTCAGTATATATTGAAAGCAGGTGCTTCCACACATTTGTGGTTCCTGAGTTAATTAAGCAATTAACATCCCATCATGCTTAGGCTCACTGAATTTTTTGGTAAGCATGAAAACGATGTATGCCATGGCCGTCTCAGTCACCATATCTTAACACAATTTAACACTTATGGGAGATTCTGGAGTTTTCTACCACCATCAACAAAACACCAACTGATGGGATTTCTCGTGGAAGAATGGTGTCGTGTCCCTCCAATAGAGTTCCAGACACTGGTAGAATCTACAGTATGTCAAGTTGCATTGAAGCTGTTCTGGCTCGTGGCCCAATGCCCTATTAAGACACTTGTTGGTGTTCCTTTTATTTTGGCAGTTACCTGTATGTTTCACTGAGGCGACACTGGTCATAAGCTTTTATGGCTGAGAACATGGCTGGCTACCTATGATTAAAGCCATTTTAATTCAATGGATCTCTCACAGAGAGGGAGGGAGGGAGGAAGGGAGTTCTATTGTCTTTCTATCTCCCTTTCTCTTTCTCTCTTACACTCAAACCCGCTCACTTTCTTTTTCACACTCAAATTCTCTTTTTCTGTCTGCCTCTGTCTCTTTCCCTCCCTCCCTCTCTTCCCTCAGCACTGTGTGGGCCTGTCTGCCCCTGACTCACTGATCTAGGACCAGCGGGAACCTGAACCTGTGAGGGCAGGCCCTCTCTAAAGAGGAAGTGTGTGGTGAAGCAGCAGGTGGCTGGCAGGGTGATGGTATAATGGTAAATGGTGTAAAGGAACAGTTACACCAGCCTTCAGGTATGAGGGTGTGACGAGATCCTGGATTGCCTCCAGATTCACCTGTCCTCCCAGTCCCAGCCCCACCTGCTGGAACGAGAGGGAGGGAAGGAGGGAACGAGAGGGAGAGGTATGCTGTCGTAGCTCTTTGTAGAACGCAGATACAAGCTGAGAGCAGTGTGTGACTGCTTTACTGAGCTGCTCTGTGGGGACAATTGGATTGAATACAGCAGGCTGGATCTCTTGGCATTGTTTTGGTTCTGTGGAATATCTCATGATATTTCATTGTAGCCTACTGCGCCCTTGGTATGTGATCCTTTTTAATACTTTGTGTGAAGTCGCAGTTGAGATACATCATGGCAGTGGTATTTCAAACAGGGTGGATGGATGTGAGCCATGAAATTGAATGTTATTGCTCAAATCGTGACAGTGGAATTTCAAACCGTGTGGGTGTTGAGGTGAATGTCATGGCTGTGCTCTGTCTGTGCTGCTGAGACCCAGGCTAGCTCAGGTATGCTGGCTGACATAACCCATAGACCCACACATACACACACACACACACACACACACACACACACACACACACACACAGAGGTCAAAGCCACTGGGACCACTTACAGGGAGACCTATCTGAGGAGCGACCGGAATGCCAGATTCCTACGGAATAAACTGTTTATCTGAAACAGTCAAGGAACTTACAATTTGAGTGTCAGCAGGAGAGTATGAAGGGACCATCTGGAAGTGATTTTTCAGAGGGCAGGGGGTGATTAGTCCTTGTTGCGATACTGATTGTCTTACTCATACCGTCCGATCAAGACTGTGATTGTGTGTCTACATTTGTTTTCATGTGTGTGTTTTTTGCAAGTGCATGTACTGTGTGTGTCTTCGTGGGTGTGTGTTTGTTTTGAGAATCCAAATCTGGCTTTATCAGTTCTGATTGCTCTCGCTGCGTTAGATGAAGGGCGGTGTGCGTGCGTGTGCGTGCTTGCACTGTATGGCTACCGAGTCAGTCAAACATCAACAGAAATGGATTTCACTATCTCCCCTGGATTTCAACCACTTCCAAACGTCTGTTGACCGAGAGTGAAGAACATTTAATCTGACATTATTTTTCAAAGTTGTTGTTCCAAACACTTGAACTCTTGTTTTAGCTGTAACAGGCTCTCTGTTGCTGTGTCTGCCGAGTCCACCCTCAGGTTTCACAATAACACCAATGTTCAGTAACATCGCCGCGAAAGATTGTGTCCAGAAAATCACCTCTGGTTCACACAGAGTTGGGAGTTGTCTTGTTTTGTCAAGAGCAGCTCATATCTCCACTCTCTCTCTGTTCTTATTGAACCCTGCACATCCTGACATCCTGTGTTTGATTCCAGCGAAAGGCCAACACACACAGGTGCGCATGCACATACACTGAAAACACACACACACACACACACACACACACACACACACACACACACACACACACACACAACATAACACTGAACTCACACACACACACTCCTACTTCCCATAACCTGCACAGACAGTCAACCAGCTGTATGGTGCAAGGCTCACTCTAGCTCTCGCTCTCTGCTCACGGCCGAAGCAGAGGAGGAAATGACTTTACTGAAAGTGTCCCTTATTTTACATTCCCAAAACCCCTGCCCCTCCTCCTCCCCTGTGCGGCTCCTGCGGTCGTGCATACCGGACCCCACCCCCATTGTTGAGGCTGGTTGGTTGAGAGTGGCTCTTCCTGTTACAGAGTGTCTGGGGCTAAGCGACGTGGACCAGCGCCTCTACGCATTGGAGCGCCTGGAGGAACTGGTGACGCTACAGGACCAGGAGGAGACCCCCACCGGATCACCCGGAGACACCAATCTCGGTACCTGTGCCCGCCCCCCAGCAGCAGCACCATGAGCAGCAGAGCCCAGTGAGAGCGGTGCCCGAGGAGCGCGGTGAGAGCAGCCACACAGGTAGGTGACCAGGGGGAGGGAGTAGGATAAATTTAGGGGGATATTGAAGACGGCAGGGGTTATGAAATCACAGGTGAGGGGGTAGAGGAAAAGTTAACAAGCAGATTTAAAACGAGCCAGTACTGAATGACTGAGTTTTGATTTCAAGCAACCTAACAATTCTGCTGGCACAGTAGTAGTTTGACCGTTTTATTGAATTTGATTGAGTAGAATTAGATGATTCTGAATGCCAATGTTATTTCATAATGTAGCGTTAGTACAGAGTAGAGACTACTATGTGAAAGTACAATTATTTAAGAAACTCCTCCGTCTGCTCGGGGTCCAGTGTGCTTCCGCAGGCAGGCAGGCAGGCAGGCAGCAGCCTTTAAACAATTCATAAGTCACTGTGTCTCACCATGTCAAAGCAATGCCCTCTGTCATACCAGTGGATCTTCCTTCTCTCCACATGTATTTTCAGTTGTGTGTTTTTGTTTTGTTTCTGTTCCATTTGTCCATTTGTCCTGGTTGGTACTAGTTGGTTCTGAAGAGGGGGAGTCAGAGAAAGGAGAAGATTTGGGGGAAGAGCAGCAGGAAATATCAGTCGAAGTATGTTGGGGAGAGTATACTACCATTGTGACATTCATTTTTTTCTCTCTCTTTTCCTTCTTCGACTTGGAAGAGTGCCCCGCGAGCAGACTGCCCCAAAGCTGACTTTTTATATATATTTATTTACCACAGATGTTTCGGAAAAAAGCTTCATCCTCCTTGAGAATGAGAAGAATATCAGAAAGCAATAGATGTAATAATTTCACCTTCTTCATTACTTTGTAGATGGTGCCTCTTTAACCACTAGATTTCTTTAATGACATTCAAGGTTGTCAGTGGAAACCACTCCATAGAACCCAGTTAGAAATGTATTGACGAAATCAGTTTCAAAAGATCTCCTTAATCTAGTGAAGCCCTTTAAGCGTAACGCTTGCTTGTGGCTTTTTATTGGATGTAGTTAAAGCGTAAATTTAAACTCTCCGGAAATTAGTCTGTTTGATTTAGACATGTGGGCATGTTAGCTAATTCACAGCTAACATGCCCTGGGTGGTTTCTACTTTGACTTTGTATGTTTTTACTAAAACACATTTGCCTTCCCCTATTGTATGATTGTCATATGTCTATCAATCACAATGCCTAGCTTGGGATAAAAGTGTTTTGATTTTCGAATCAACGGTTTTGCATTCTGCAAATTATCTGCTGGGTAATGATAAAAATAGTTGGGTGTATAAAAATGGTAATGTTTCATTTAGATGATAGTAGTGCACACTGCATGTTGACAGTAATAATCAGATGTTCTCTCCTGTCCTGCACAAGGGGAGTGGGGTTACAGTATACGCACCTGGGTGGTCCTAAACGCTCTGACTCTGGGATTTAGTACCATGTAATCGGTTGGTTTGGGTGACTATCAATTTGGCCTTGATGATGTCATACAGTCATATTTGTCGTTTGGCTCCAAAAAACCAACACTCGTAAGCACCAGATTTGGCCTTTAAAACCAATGATATACCCGCCAATGCTACTCAGCTGTCAAAGTGTTAAGAGTTTTGGTTTGATATGCTTTTTTCTGGTTTGGGCTGAACTACCTCTTGAGTAGTTGCAGGGGGGTGGGGTGGGGGGTTCACGTCTTCATGCTCAGCTATGACTCTCATGATTGTTGGGGGTGGTTGGTAAAGGGCTTGTGTGTTCTCTGACTTTGTCTCTCCGCTCGCTCTCTTTCTCTCTCTCTCCCTCTCTCTCTCTCTCTCTCTCTCTCTCCGCCCATTTCTCCCTTCTTTTCCCCCTCTCCATCTCTCCCAACCCACCTACCCTAACGCCTCTCTCCCCCACCACCTATCTCCCTGTTCTCACCCTCTCTACATTTCAACCCCTCTCTTCAATTCCTTCTCGACTCATCCCCTTCCTCACCTCACCCACCCTCCTTCGTCCCACCCTACCCTCTCCCAGGGAACATCGATCGCGGGCGCAGCTCGTCCTTCCATGAGGTGCGTGGTCTTCGGGAAGCTGAGATGAGGCCGGTGGCCGACGAAACGTCCAGCAGCAGCAGCAACACCGTCCTGCAGCGACTCCTACAGGAGCAGATGCGCTATGGTGAGGGACGCAACTACCAGCTGGCCATGCAGCAACAACAACAGCAACAACAACAGCAGCAGAGGCAGCAGCAGGAAGGAGGGGTGAGCGGGGGCTACCCGGGCCAGGGAGGCCCCAACGACGATCGGCACGACTCTATGGTGCCCCACATCGCCCGGCAGGAGCCCCAGGGACAGGAGCTGCAGGCAGACAGTGGCATGGAGAAGCTGGGCTCCCGCGGCGGGGGTAGTAGTGGAGGAGGAGGAATGAGTGGTGGTGGGGGAGGCAGCGGCCAGGGTCCCAACCCTGAGGACTTGCCCACCTACGAGGAGGCCAAGGTGCAGTCACAGTATTTCCGGGGCCATCCGCACCACCAGCAACATCAACAACACCAACATCAACAACAACAACAGTTACCTCCGTCGGTGGGCACAGCTTTTTACGTGACGGCTGCAACCAACAACGGCAAGATGCGTACGGAGGGGCGTCCCACAGTGCAGCGGCTGAGCACCGGGGGCAAAGTGCACCAGGACGACGGGCTCAAGGACCTGAAGCAGGGCCACGTGCGCTCCCTCTCCGAGCGCCTCATGCAGCTCTCGCTGGCCACCAGCGGGGTCAAGGCCCATGCCCCCATAACCAGCGTCCCCCTTTCCCCCCAGCTTCCCCCTCCGGGTCCCCCGGGGGACTACTACAAGCCCTCGGGCCAGCACCGGGGCCCCCCACCTGACTACCCCTTCAAGAACATGGGCTCCCCTTCCAAACAGCAGGCGCAGCATCAGGAGCAAGGAGGGCACTATTACCAGGAGCATCGGCCCAGGGAGCAGGGCAGAAACGAGTTGCCACACGTCCGCTACCAGCCTCCGCCAGAGTACGGCTCCTTCAGGTGAGTAAGATACATTTTATATAAAGTCTCTGTTGGTGTGCCGTCCAAAGCTTCAACAATTCCCACATCTGCTGCGTCTTGAGTAGGATTGGACGGTATCCAGATTTCCATACCTTCATACCGTGCCTGTGCAATCCTGGGATATACACTATTACTGGCAGTGCACACAAGGGTCAAAACATTTTTTTGAACTTAAAAAAGGTTACCAGAATGCTAAAGAAATGCTAACAAGTACTAAAGAATTCCCATAGCAAATGCTAGGTAAATTCTAACGAGCGCATGCAAACATGAACTACTAAAGCTTACTGTATGCTTCCCAGCAGTTTGCACATATATCATTACAAAATTGTGATGTTTTGGTGTTAGGCAGTTTTTTTTCCGGCTGTTCGAACAAACAATTTTTTCGCGAGGCAAGCCGAAGTTTGGTAGCGGAAGTCTATGCCCCTTCGTCAGTGTTTGGTCAACAGTAGGGATTCTTCAATTAAGTGTTTTTTGTAATTCAACGACAGACAACTAGTTTTCATGCACATTATTTCACTTGACATACTGCACCAAACATCTTAGACCTTTTCGGCAAAAAAATGTTTAAGTGAATGACAGATTTCTTGATTGATCTTAGATTGATTCTGACTATTTTGAGGAAGTGTTATTGTATGTTGTGCTATGGCGTCTCAAGAGGGACAGACATATTGTCGCTTTTTTCTTGTTTTTCAAGCGAATGCCTTTTTAAGGGAGTATGCGAGGCACAGGCGTTTACTTTGTCCAGATGACTTCTGCTAAACCAAACCTAGTATGCGGCTGCCTTAAGACAGACAACCCAGCTCATAAAGTTATGCAAGTATCTCAAAACGCAGCACAGCACAGATCTTAATCCAGGAGGGGATTGTTTCTGCTGCTGTTACAAAGAACCTTGATCTGTCAAGCTAACGTTAGCCACTTAGCTAACATTAGCAAGTTAACAAAACCCAGCTGGAGAGAATTAATAGAAACTTAATAGTTATAAGATATACACTACCTGTCAAAAGCTTTAGAACACCGACTCATTCAAGGGTTTTTATTTATTTTTACTATTTTCTACATTGTAGAATTATAGTGAAGACATCACAACTATGAAATAACACATATGAGATGTAGTAACCAAAAAAGTGCTAAACAAATCAAAATATATTTTATATTTGAGATTCTTCAAATAGCCACCCTTTGCCTTGATGACAGCTTTGCACACTCTTGGCATTCACTCAACCAGCTTCACATTGAATGCTTTTCCAACAGTCTTGAAGGAGTTCCCACATATGGCTGCTTTTCCTTCACTCTGCGGTCCGACTCATCCCAAACCATCTCAATTTGGTTGAGGTTGGGGCATTGTGGAGGCCAGGTCATCTGATGCAGCACTCCATCACTCGCCTTACACAGCCTGGAGGTGTGTTGGGTCATTGTCCTGTTGAAAAACAAATGATAGTCCCACTTAGCGCAAATCAGATGTGATGGTGTATCACCGCAGAATGCTGTGGTAGCCATACTGCTTAAGTGTGCCTTGAATTCTAAATAAATCACAGACAGTGTCACCAGCAAAGCACCCCCACACCATAACACCACCTCCTCCATGCTTTACGGTGGGAACCACACATGCAGAGATCATCCGTTCACCCACACCACGTCTCACAAAGAAACAGCGGTTGGAAGCAAAATCTCCAATTTGGACTCCAGAACAAAGGACAAATTTCCACCGGTCTAATGTCCATTGCTCGTGTTTCTTGGCCCAAACAAGTCTCTTCTTATTATTGGTGTCCTTTAGTAGAGGTTTCTTTTGCAGCAATTTGACCATCAAGGCCTGATTCACACAGTCTCCTCTGAACAGTTGATGTTGAGATGTGTCTGTTACTTGAACTCTGTGAAGCATTTATTTGGGATGCAATTTCTGAGGATGGTAACTCTAATGAACTTAACCTCTGCAGCAGAGGTAACTCTGGGTCTTCCATTCCTGTGGCGGTCTTCATGAGAGCCAGTTTCATCATAGCACTTGATGGTTTATGCGACTGCACTTTGAGAAACTTCCAAAGTTCTTGAAATGTTCCGTATTGGCTGACCTTCATGTCAGCTTATTTGTGCTGTTCTTTCCATAATATGGGCTTGGTCTTTTACCAAATAGGGCTATGTTCTGTATACCAGCCCTACCTTGTCACAACACAACTGATGGGCTCAAACGCATTAAGAAAGAAAGAAAGAAATTCCACAAATTAACTTTTAAGAAGGCACATCCGTTAATTGAAACTCATTCCAGGTGACTACCTCATGAAGTTGGTTGAGAGATTGCAAAGCTTTCATCAAGGCAAAGGGTGGCTATTTGAAGAATCTCAAATTTATAAAATATATTTTGATTTATTTTACACTTTTTTGGTTACTACATGAATCCATCCATATGTGTTATAGTTTTGATGTCTTCACTATTATTCTACAATGTAGAAAATAGTAAAAATAAAGAAAAACCCTTGAATGAGTAGGTGTTCTAAAACTTTGGACCGGTAGTGTATATAGCTGGCAAACATTAGTAGTGATTTTCATGTAACTTCATCACCTTACTTAGTGCCTTTAGAAAATATTCATACCCCTTGACTTTTAAATCAAAATGGTAAAATATAAAAAATAAAATCGATCTACTAACACACAATACCCCATAATGACAAAGTGAAAACATGTTTTTAGAAATGTTTGCTAATTTATTGTAAATGTCACTACAACTTGATTGGAGTCAATTGTTTGGACATGATTTAGAAAGAAACACCTGTCTATATAAGCACCCACAGTTGACAGTGCATGTCAGAGCAAAAACTATACCATATAGAGAGAATTGTGATGAGTCATATATCTGGGGAAGGCTATAAAACAATTTCTAGAATGTTGAAAGTTTCCAAGAGCACAGTGATCTCCATCATTTGAACATTGAAAAATATATGGAACTACTCAGACTCTGCCTAGAGCTGGCCGTCTTACCAAACTGAGTGACTGGGCAAGAAGGACCTTGGTCAGGGAGGTGACCAAGAACCCAATGAGCTCTCTGACAGAACTAGAGTTCCTTGGCTGAGATGGGAGAAACTGCCAGAAGGACAACAGTCTCTACAGCACTTCACCAATCTGAGTGTGGCCAGATGGAAACCACTCCTGAGAATAAGGCACATGACCGCACGCCTGGAGTTGCAAAAAGGCACATGAAAGACATAAGGCTAAAGGTCTGATGAGACAAAAATTGAACTCTTTGGCTTGCATGCAAAGCACTATGTCTGGAGAAAACCAGGCACAGATCATCACCCGTCTAACACCATCCTTACCGTGAAGCGTGTTGGTGGCAGCATCATGCTATACGGATCCTTTTCACCGGCAGCGACTGGGCGACTGGTAAGGACAGAGGGAACAACGAATGGAGCCAAATACAGGAAAGTCCTTGATAAGAACTTGCAAACAACCTTAGACTGGGGCGAAGATTTACGTTCCAACAGGACAATGACCTCAAGCATACAGCCAAAGCAACACTGGAATGTCTTCAGAACAAGATTGTGAAAGTCCTTGAGTGGCCCAGTCAAAGCCCAGACTTGAACCCATTGAAAATCTGTGTAAAGACTTGAAGATTGCTGTTCACCGCCGCTCCCCATCTAACTTAACAGAGCTTGAGAAAATCGGCAAGGAAGAATGGGGGAAAATACCCAAATCCAGATGCTCAAAGCTGATACAGACATACCCAAGACGACTCAAAGCAGTAATCACCGCCAAAGGTCCTTTTACAAAGTATTGACTCAGGTGTGAATACTTATGTAAAAGAGAATATTTCTGTTTTTCATTTTCAATACATTTGCAAAAAATTCAAAAAACATTTATTTTTGTCATTATGGTGTGTAGATAGATGGGTAAGAATTTTAAAAATCTATTTAATCCATTTTTGAAATTAGGCTGTAACACAACAAAATGTACAATAAGTCAAGGCGTATGAATACTTTCTGAAGGCACTGTAAGTTGCACTGCAGGAGTGGCTCACCTCACAAAGCATCTGTTTTTCTCATTGTGCTTTTTTGTAAACAAACACAGCTGAGTGGCTAAAACCGCTATTTGAGAAGCTAGTACCAGTATGCATCATAATGAAAAATTATCTAACAGGTGAAATGATGAACGCAATCTGCTTTATCTATTACCTAGTGCACAAGTTGACTGCAGGTATTTATTTAAAAAGTACAAATAATAAAATGTATAAAACAAAAACTGTATTGACTATATTGGAAAATCATACCAAGGGTATTTCGAAACACCCCGGGATACGGTATACTGCCCAACCCTAGTCTTGAGTATTTTTGGACAAGGCAACATGATTGAAACCTTCACTTGAACATTCCTAGGGGTGATGTAGGCTTTTACCCTTGAACTGTCACTTTCAGTCATAATTGGGGTCATTGCCTACACACACACACACACACACAGCTGGTTCCCTACCTGTCTACCTGTGTGCCAGCGGTCTGCCTACCTACCTACACTAGGGGCCAAAAGTTTGGAATATTACTCATTCAAGGGTTTTTCTTTATTTGCATAATTTTATACATTGTAGAATAAAAGTGAAAACATAAAAAATATGACAACACATATGGAATCATGTAGTAACCAAAAAAGTGTTAAACAAATCAAAATATATTTTATATTTGAGATTCTTCAAAGTAGCCACCCTTTGCCTTGATGACAGCTTTGCACACTCATGGCATTTTCTCAACCAGCTTCATGAGACCTACCACAGGAATGGAAGACCCACAAACACAGACCCACTATGTCTGGGTCTTCCAAATGGACAATGACCCCAAGCATACTTCCAAAGTTGTGGCAAAATGGCTTAAGGATAACATAGTCAAGGTATTGGAGTGGCCATCACAAAGCCCAGACCTCAATTCTATAGAACATTTTGTGGGCAGAAATGAAAAAGCATGTGCGAGCAAGGAGGCCTACAAACCTGACTCAGTTACACCAGATCAGGAGGAATGGGCCAAAATTCCCCCAACTTATTGTGGGAAGCTTGTGTAAGGCTACCCGAAACGTTTGACCCAAGTTAAACAATTTAAAGGCAATGCTACCAAATACTAATTGAGTGTTCTCTCTACTATTATTCTGACATTTCACATTCTTAAAATAAAGTGATGATCCTAACTGACCTAAGACAGGGAATTTTTACTAGGATTAAATGTCAGGAATTGTGAAAAACTGAGTTTAAATGTATTTGTCTATGGTGAATGTAAACTTCCGACTTCAACTGTGCCTGCCTGCCTGCCTGCCTACCTACCTGTCTGTCTATCTACCTGTCTGTCTCTCTGTCTGCCTGCCTACCTACCTACCTGTCTACCTGGCTGCCTACCTGTCTACCTTACCAACCTGTCTGCCTTCCTACCTCCCAAGCCTGTCTGCTTGCCTTCCTACTTGACTGCCAGACTGTCTGTTGAGGTGAACAGGTTTATTGATTAGCTGGAAGGCTGAGGAGGAAGGCATGTCTCTACCCCCTGTTGGCACACACACACACACACACACACACACACACACACACACACACACACACACACACACACACACACACACACACACACACACACACACACACACACACACACACACACACACACACACCACACAGTCAGTTGTCTGGATAGAAGGGATAGAGATCCTGTTCTGCCTGTTTCCCCTCCTGCTTGCTTATTCGTTTACCTCAAAGTTAATCACTGGCAAACAGAGATGAGTACCGCAGAATGCTTATCATCAGCTAAAACCTGTGGCGACATGATCCTTCGCTCTCTGATGAAGTCCCTTATAGACACAGGAATGTTTGCTGATTTCCAAAGTGGTTCACAATTGTTGGCGTATGGCAGCTGAATCACCATAGTAAGCGGATAGTATCGTTGTATATGTTTTGCCTGGTGATATGTTTCATTGTATACTAAAACAAGCACTAAAATAGTATCATCACTTCTATCTGTGGACTGTTGAAGACCCACATAAAGTCATACGGTAAACAAACTAACATTCCTTTCTTAGTATTAACCTCTCTGATTGGCTGTCGTGTCCACAGATCCAATAAGGAGACCTCGGTCCACTCACAAAGATCTGTCCATCACCACAGCCCCACCTCTTCTGTCACCTCTGTGGGCTCTCTGTCCCGAGCCCAGTCCTCCACTCTCAGTAGTCTCCTCAGTGCCTCTCACCCCTCCCACACACCCGCCCACCCCCAAGGAGATCCCTACGCCTCCATGGGCCCCCGCAGCCCCCAGGGCCCTGGATCACACCAGGGAGACCCGTACAGCCCTGGGCCCATTCACCCTTCACTTCAGAGGGGCCACGGCTTCCCACCCGACCCCTACGGCTCCACCTCCAGGATGCACCACCACCAACAGCAACAGCAGCAGCAACAGCAGCAACAGCAGCAACAACAACAGCAACAACAGCAACAACAACTCCAGCACCAACAGTACCACTCCCAGTCATCCCAGGGCCACCCTCCCCAGCACTACCCCCACCCCCAGGGGGACCCCTTCACCATGATGGCACGCGCCCAGCAGATGGTGGACATGCTGTCGGAAGAGAACAGGCTGCTCAAGCAGGAGATGGTGGTGTGCTCCGATAAGGTCAACAAGCTGCAGAAGGTAAAAGTTCATGTAAAATCAATGCTAGGCAGAGTCACCAGGGTTGGGTAGGTTACTTTCTAAATATAATCTGTTACAGTTACTAGTTACCTGTCAAATTGTAATCAGTCACTTTTGGGTTAC
Organism: Thymallus thymallus; assembly: GCA_023634145.1. Taxonomy (NCBI): domain Eukaryota; kingdom Metazoa; phylum Chordata; class Actinopteri; order Salmoniformes; family Salmonidae; genus Thymallus; species Thymallus thymallus. Next base: position 22,562,163 of record CM042391.1, on the reverse strand, counting down.
CCAAACTCTGTAACATAATATGAATACTTTCAGTTACTTTTAGATTACTTTCCCCTTAAGAGGCGCAGGTTACTAGCTGGCACAGCCACAAAGTCATAAAATCTGGTTTTAAACCTAACCCTAACCTTAACCACACTGCTAAGTCTAATGCCTAACCTAACCTTAAATTAAGACCAAAAAGCTTCTTTTTTTTCATACATTTCTACAATATAGACAATTTTGACTTTGCAGCTGGCCCATCTAGTGGAAATCGCTTAGTTATGCCTCAAGGACAAGACTCATCCCAATAAACGTCAACCTGCTTAAGAGGCATTGAAAGAGGACTTAAATGAATATTACCAATTGAACGACATCTATTGCAGGATAAGTCAATGTTAGAGTTTACATATCCGGTCATAAATGGATGTTGCATTTTACTTTATGTGTTGGTTAAGTAGGCTTCTACCTAACCCATTGCTTTCTACTTCAGATAATAATACGATTAGGCGATATCTTTGCATAAAAAAAAAAAAAAACAGTCTTTTATTCCAATTAATTTAATACCCCTTGATCTTCAAGAATAGGACTTGGAAATATAGATTAGCCAAATTATTTTACCTGAGCATAACCCAAAAACGAAGGACTAATTAGCCTATGATTTTGTTGTCATGTAGGACTGATTGGGGCTCATTGCTTGCAGTTGAGAGATAAATGCTGCTCTCAGAATGTCATGCTTTGAGCACAACCGAAAAGTGCTATTTGCATGTGAAAAACTATACTAAATAAAAATATATGAATGCAACATGTAAAGTGTTGGTCCCATGTTTCATGAGCTGAAATAAAAGATTTCCTTATATGAACTGTAATGCCGTAAAATCATTGAAATGTTTGCATGTTGCGTTTTATATATTTTTTCAATATAGTTGATAATTTTCCATGAAAAAAAATAAATGCCTCACTCGTGTTCTTTTTAAATTAAACTTGTTTTGACAGTATGGAGCACAATACCACAGTGGAGTTTAGAACTCAAACGTTTATTCCATAGGCTGGGATCTGCAGTATGCAGCTGTTGCAAGAGCGCATTTTAACTGGCTGTCCACTGGGAGTGTATTCATTATGCTGATTCTGTTGCACAACGTTTCTTAAACAGAAGCAAACTGAACAAAACGGGAACGGATGTACTTGAATTAATCCAATAGAAACTCTTGTTGTTTGCGCTGTTTGCTTCAAATTGATTCTTAAACGGTTTCTGTAATGAATACACCCCAGGTCGAAAAAACAGTGATTGATAGGCAGCTTAAACTTCTTCAATTCAACCATTAGGCTGTTGGGTTAAAATACACATATACATTTCTGAATAGCCATCCACATCAACCACAATTCGTAAGGAGGGCTGTGGCGGTCATGAAATTTGGTCAGCCTGTTATTGCAATGTAAATGCATGCCAGTCTCACAGTAATTGACCACAGTTGTGTAAAGTACTAAGTAGAAATACTTAAGTACTACTTAAGTAGTTATTTGGAGTATCTGTACTTTACTTTACTATTTATATTTTTGACTACTTTTACTTCAATACATTCCTGAAGAAAATTATGTACTTTTTACTCCATACATTTTCCCTGAAACCCAAAAGTACTCGTTACATTTTGAATGCTTAGCAGAACAGGAAATGGTCTAATTCACAAACTTATCAAGAGAACATCCCTGGTCATTCCTACAGCCTTTGATCTGGCGAACTCACTAAACACATGCTTACTCAAGTAGGATTTTACTGGGTGACTTTCACTTTTACATGAGTCATTTTCTATTAAGGTATCTTTACATTTACTCAAGTATGAAAATTGGGTACTTTTTCCACCACTGACCGTTAATGAACATAAACACGTTTAGCATACAAGCTGCTTATGCACGCCTTTGGAACATCTACAGCTACATTGAAACAAGTCTAATAAATCAATTTAATATTACACCATCACAATAAATCCATTATTTATTTTAGGCAGGTCTAAAGAAACATTATGATATGAAGAAAATGTATTTCAGAAGAACAGAATATAAGTCTGCCTACTGCATGTTATCTGGGTATGCACCGTGCCATAGACAGTAGGCTAGTTCATTTCGCAGACAAGATATGCTAATAAGTCCCGTGGCATTATTTTATATTATATGATTTTATAATAAGAAGAATATAACTTAGCTGAATAAAATAGAAAATATATTTTTCCCATTCCGAAGTGAGTGCTCATATGAAGTAGATATGTTGAGTGTAAAAGGGATTATTTGAAACAAGTCCTATACGCTAGAGTTTAAGTTATTTGGCAACTTTAGTTGTGAATGATGCAAACCGTAGAATGTCTTAGAAATCAAAATATATATGGGTTGCAAGATGCGAGTATAGGGTATTGATGATTAGAAAAAGTTGCAAAAAAAGTGTGCTTGGTTCTTTGCCTCAGGCTGCGCACACTGTTCTCTCATCATATTTTCACCTATCAGACTTTTCTAAATTAAATCATGCCTTTACTAATATGTAAAATGAGTTGATGTTTAGAATGGCACGAACAGTGGCAGGGCAAAAAAATACATGTCATCCATATGCACTCGAATAGCGAATGGAGGCCACTTTCCTGCTGTTTGATTGTTTAATTTTTCAGTCATGCCGCCCTTCCGGTTTTATAGAGGAGCATGTGCTTAATATTAGCAACTGAGAAATAAATATAGTAGCAGCTGGGATCCTCCTCTTTTTAGTGGCAACCATCAAATACTGTGCTTTCACACAGGATTGCATAAGTAAATGTCTGGGCTTAAAAGAACACTTATTTCACTCCACACATCAATCAGTTTGAGAAGCATGCAGCCTCTCGTTGCGTGACAGGTGGTGATATTCCTCCCAGACTCTGTATGCCATGAGCTTTCCAACCGTGTTCCTGCAGCTACACAGTGCTTCAATTGGAAAACCAAGTGAAATCTGTTCGGTAACATCGATAGTAACATGTTGACACAACTAAAAATATTTCATTAAACTGTTGACAGCCCCTCTCTCTGCGCACTCAAGAAAGGAATGGAGGAGAGAGGGGAGGAGATGGAAACGCACAGTGGTGGGTGTTTGATGTCAGGTGCTGTAGGTGTCCTGGAGGGTGGGAAGTTTGCCCCCGGTAATGCGTTGCGCAGACCGCACAACCCTCTGGATAGCCTTGCTGTTGCGGGCAGTGCATTTTCCGTACCAGGCGGTGATACAGCCCAACAGGATGCTCTCAATTGTGCATCTGTAAATGTTTGTGGATTTTAGGTGCCAAGCCAAATTTCTTCATTCTCCTGAGGTTGAAGAGGCTCTGTTGCACATTCTTCACCACACTGTCTGTGTGGGTGGTCCATTTCAGTTTGTCAGTGATGTGATGCCAAGGAACTTGAAGCTTTCCACCTTCTCCACTGCGATCCCGTCGATCGGGGGGTGCACCCTCTGCTGTTCCTGAAGTCCACGATCATCTCCTTTGTTTTGTTGACGTTGAGTGAGAGGTTATTTTCCTGGCACCACACTCCCAGATATGATCATTGACTAGTCTCTCAAAGCACTTCATGATGACAGAGGTGAGTGCAACGGGGCGATAGTCATTTAGTTCAGTTACCTTTGCTTTCTTGGGTACAGGAACATTGTTGGCCATCTTGAAGCATGTGGGGACAGCAGACTGGGATAGGGAAAGATTGAATATGCCCGTAAACACACCAGCCAGCTGGTCTGCGCATGCTCTGAGGACGCGGCTAGGGATGCCCTCTGGGCCGGCAGCCTTGCGAGGGTTGACACGTTTAAATGTTTTACTGACGTTTTACTCACGTAGACCCTGCCACATATGTCTTGTGTTCGAGCCGTTGAATTGCGACTCCATTTTGTCTCTATACTGACGTTTTGCCTGTTTTATTGCCTTGCGGAGTGAATAACGTCCCAGTCACCTTGCCATGGTTAAATACGGTTTCTGGGTAGAGTAGGTTTTAATAGTCACAGTGGGTACGACATCTCCTATACACTTCCTGATAAACTCAGTCACCGTTTCAGTGTATTAGTCTAAATTATTTTCGCAAGCTACCCGAACATATCCCAGTCCGCGTGAAACAATCCTGAAGTGTGGATTCTGATTCTGAATAGTCCTTTGCATGGGTGCTTCCTGTTTGAGTTTTTGTCTATAGGAAGGGAGGAGCAAAATGGAGTCGTGGTCAGATTTGCCGAAAGGAGGGCGGGGGTGGGCCTTGTAAGCATCCCGGAAGTTTGAATAGCAGTGGTCGAGTGTTTTAGCAGCGCAAGTACAACAGTCGATATGTTGATAGAACTTTGGCAGCCTAGTCCTCAAATTTCCTTTGTTAAAATCCTCAGCTACAATAAATGCAGCCTCAGGATTTGTGGTTTCCAGTTTGCATAAAGTCCAGTCAAGTTCTTTGAGGGCTGTCGTGGTATCTGCTTGAGGGGGATATAAACAAGAAAAATTATCTTTGGAGATAATACGGTCGCCATTTGATTGTGAAGTATTCTAGGTTGGGTGAACAAAAGGACTTGAGTTCCTGTATGTTCTACAATTACACCATGAGTCGTTAATCATGAAACACACACCTCCGCCCTTCTGCTTCCCGGAGAGATATTTATTCCTGTCTGCGCAATCAACTGAGAATCCCTCTGGCTGGACCGATTTTCAACAGAATATCCAGAGAGAAACAAAGTATGTTACAGGCCAGCAATGTTTTGTGTTGGCCTCTGGAATCAGTTCAATTGCCCTGGGGAGAGCGAACAAAGGAACTGCTTCAGGGAAGTCGTATTCCTGGTCGTAATGCTGGTGAGTTACTGCTGCTCTGATATCCAATAGTTCTTCCTGGCTGTATGTAATGACACAAAACATTTCCTGAGCTAATAATACAAAAACATTATACATAAAAATAAAAAATACCACAAAGTTTCATAAGAGCTGGTCGCGAGGCCGCCATCTCCGTCGGCAACATCTTCTGAATTATTCCACAATACTGACGACGGATCAGCTCCTAGAGTTATATCACATATGTCCACAAATACTGAGGCAGCTTACTCTAATGCTTACCCTATGATAATGCACTAAATCAAGATGTGGCACATCATTGCGCACGTTATGAGATTACAGTTACTCAATGGTCATGACTGCCGGTGTGGCGGTAAAACGGTCACCACAACAGCCCTAGGCGCAAATAGCTAAATGAGTGCGCAGCCGTGGGTATCACATCAATGTAGCCTAGATGTCAATAATAAGTGATATCCGTATCGCCCATAGGCTAGACCACTGCTGTCGTCCTTACCTCCAAGCATTTATTCAAGTTGGATAATCTTGCCGACAGCGGTTGCACTATAGTAAGACATAGCTTGAACTGTTGCCTATAAAAGCCTATTCCTGCTCTTTTCCTGCGATCCATCAAATGCATTTGGTGTGCCATCTTAGTGGTCTCTGATTTGTGGTCAGACTCGCTCAGGCGGAACAAACTTAAAACTTTCACCTTTTTTATGTTGATTTGAATGTCATTGAGGAAACAGAAAGGTGTCAAATAATTTCTGAATTTTAAACTAATCCTGGAAGGAATAATCTAGTTTTTTTTTTTTTTAAGTATCTGTAATCTGATTATAATATTTTTGCTGGTAACGTAACGGATTATAGTTTAAGTAATTTAAGTAATCGGTTACAACCTTGAGGGTCACTATGTTGGGCACTTCATGTAGATCTGAAAGGTTTGGATGGGTATAAGCAGTGTGGTTATATTTCCATCTTGCCCTCTACTGCCATATTGTTTACACCCATACAATTCTTTTTAGATCCACACAAGTGACTAGGGGTGGATTTGGAATTGGGCATAACTTTCCCCTTCTCCCCCCTTTCGCTCCCATGTAAGTTGGAGACGGAGATCACGTTGGTGTCGGAGGCCTACGAAAACCTGTCCAAGTCATCCACTAAAAGGGAGGCTCTGGAGAAGACCATGAGGAACAAGCTGGAGCTGGAGGTGCGCAGGCTGCACGACTTCAACAGGGACCTCAGAGGTAAGAGGTCACAATCAGCTGGAATGTCCATGGCATGCATACATTTCCATTATGTAGGTTACCAGGTCCTGCTGGTCAAAATAATAGTTTAATGTTCATGGATTTATGGAAGTAGATGAAACCTATTCCATGCTACATTTATTGAAAAAAGAAAAACATAACATTTGAGGAAAAAGTGTTTGATCCAAGACATTGTTTGATTTGAATGGATTTTCTGAGTACTTCGAGATCCAGCTTTTACCAATTTCGTCTGGTCCGGTTTATGAGCATTTTACAGTGCTGTAAACTGGTCTTGTTCATAATGGTACTACTGTGCATTGACTGTGGGACAGAGAAAAAGTGCTAAGCAAAAGTAAAAGAGAAATCGATTGGTCGATCTGTCAATGAATCAATATGATCAACCAATGGGATATGTTAGTGTTTACATGCAGTCCAAAGTCTACCTTTCCAAAGTATACCTTTCTATAAAGCAGACCAAAGACCCTTAGAGCTTCAATCTTCACTCTCTGTTTCTATAGGAAGCTCTGAGCTGAAGCCCAGTGGGTGGGGGCAGTGTCATGTCTCTAGTTTCTACCTCACTAAGCTCTTTAGTCCTACAGAGGAAAGAAAAACCTCCATTCATGGCTCCCTGCCCAGATCGTGTCCATGGGGAGATTCCATGCTTTTACAACAAATCGCATAGAAACCTTTTTTTAGGTCTCTCCTTCCTCTCTTCCCCCCCCCCCCATCGTATTGGCAGCCTTATACATGTGAAATGGATATCTTGCTTCACTTTCAGGGGTTTAGGTTGTTGTTTTTCGAGAAACACAGGCAATAGAAATGGAACAACTGAATATTTGTTTCTGGAATGCTCTCTTTGGATGTTTCATGGCCCAGCCTGGTTGACTTAACACTCAACTAAATATTATTTTAATGTTTGGACCAGAAATAATGGCCTGTTTTGTTTCAGGCCAATTTTCTCCTGACTCCATTAGAGAACAAGGACCTCCTCCTCTCCCTCTGCGGGGAAATGTGTGCATGTAAAGTTATCGTTTTATTTTTGTTTGCTCCATTTTGCCGAGCAACCAGGCCCCAAGGCGTTTAATGTGCGTGGAACGAAGGCTGGGATCTTAAGAACTTAAGTTCCATGTCGACTCCGAGTCCAGGCCTATTAAATTCTTGTGAATTCCCTCCGTCTCCATATTCACTTCATTTCATGGCCCTTCTGTCTGTACGGCTACATTTACACAATCACAGATTGTATGTTGAAAGGTTGTTTGAGCTTTTTAATAGCACCAAAATCCCCATACATACCATACATATCCTGCATATTAACTAGAGGCTGACCACATTGAATGTGCAACTCTGCAAAGAGTTTAACAGTGTTCTCTTTAAGGAGCTTAATTCCCCTGTTTGAACATGTTGTCTTGCCATTTTATGATCTAATTTCCTGCAAAGATTTGATTCATGAGAATTAGAGCATATTTTTGTATGCCTTTGTTTGCGGACGCACAAGTTTGAGTGTGTGTGTGTTCACGGGAATTTGTGTGTGCACAGAGTGTGTCTCTTTGTCCACTTGACCCTCAGGCTGGCTCTGACCTGACTTTGGCAATGACATTCTCTGTTGCAGAGCGCATGGAAACTGCCAACAAGCAGCTAGCTGCTAAGGAGTGTGAGGGATCGGAAGACAACCGCAAGACTATCTCTCAGCTACTCACTCAGAGTGAGTACATCACTAACACAGCTACCAGGGAACACCAGGCCAGGCCTCTCCAACATTCTACATACACTCTGAACATACCTCTGTGTTGCCTCATCAGTTAGGAACAAAACCAGGCAAAGGGTCTGCTTTTCATGTACTGTAGAACACTACACATCCACTAGAAATTCAAGTCACTGTTTTTAAAGTTTCCAATGCAGACATTTTTATCTCAATATCAGATAATTTCTGGTTAACAATTAAGTACCTTACTGTGTTTGTATTCAATTAAAATGGTCAAAAAGAAACAAAAATATCTTCTTAGCAAAGATACATTTAGCTGGGAGTGGTCAGAGTGGGGCGGGGAAACCTGAAAACTAGCTGTTATTTGCAGAGAGCTTTGGAACTCTCTTTCTTATTTGTCTATTAACTGTCAGGGACTCTACTAAAGTTGTCGAAAGCGTTCAACAGGGATGCTGGCCCAGGTTGACTCCAATGCTTCCCACAGTTGTATCAAGTTGTCTGGATGTCCTTTGGGTGGTGGACCATTTTTGATACACACGGGAAACTGTTGAGCGTTAACCCAGCAGCGTTGCAGTTCTTGACACAAATCGGTGCGCCTGGCACCTACTACCATACCCTGTTTAAAGGCACTAAAATTTGATGTCTTGCCTGTTCACACTCTGAATGGCAAACATACACAATCCATGTCTCAATTGTCTCAAGGCTTAAAAAACCTTCTTTAACCTGTCTCCTCCACTTCATCTACACTGATTGAAGTGGATTTAACGGGTGACATCAATAAGGGATCATAGTTTTCACATGGATTCACCTGGTCAGTCTATGTCATGGAAACATTTTTATACAATGTTTTGTATACTCAGTGTATACAAAACACAGAAAAATCTAAATGTTGACTGCACTGGGCCTTTAACAAAAATGACTCACACACAAAACACATTGTTTACGATGCTTAGTTAATATGGGCAGTGTAATTTCTAAAAGTAATCTCATTGAAATGAAAAGGAACCTTCGCACACTCGGGATCAATGTACAATTTAACATTTATTAGGCTGAGCTATCGGTCATCAGAGCAAAAAGTAAGCTCATGACATAACTACTTTGGTAAATGAAAGGAATATCACTTCGTCCTCAGTGTGTTGTGTATGTGTCTCCCAGACAAAGAGACGGTGCGTGAGAAGGAGAAGCTGGAGACAGAGCTGAACACTCTGCACTCCACCACGGACGACCAGAGACGACACATCGAGATCAGAGACCAGGCTCTCAACAACGCCCAGGCCAAAGTAGTCAAACTAGAGGAGGAGGTGAGGATCTGACTTAGTCTAACAAGCTTTATGTATCATAATGTTCTCACTGTTGCTTCATGGATAGGTGATATCAGAAATGTCTTGGATACTTGAATTAATCCTGGCATTAGTTCAGTTGATTGAGCTCAAGGTAATCTCAGTTACCCAGAAGTAACACGAAAGTTTGTTGATTCCTTTTTTTTCTTCTTGGGGGATGTCAATAACATTTATGATTACCTTTGTGGAAAGGAAGGAAGCGAAGTCTCCTCCCTCGCAAACGGAAACTCTCTGCCAAACTCCTCCCTATCGCTAATTTCACCCGTGTTTATCATGGCCATGAATTTTACGATAGACAATTTTGACTTTGTGGCTGTGGAATCTAGTGTAAACTGCTTATCATCCGTACACGCCTTGAAAATCACTGCACCAGTTTAAGCACCACCTTCACCCAATCCTGATTTGTCCAAATAATCAACGACGAAAACCAAGAACTACAGCTGCTCCTAATCACATAATTCTATGTGAGCCTTGACAGATTCTCGCCATTTCATCTGTCCACGAGAGATTAAGTTTGAGGGTATATTTTTGTAGCCTGATGGACAAGCATAGTCATGACATTCTGTTGAGTGTAAAATAATCTTTCTCTGGTTGTGCGTTCAGTTGTGATCCATGGGGTTGGTTTGCACTGTTTAAAAGGTCAGATCGAAGACAGCAAAGTGGGTTTACATTTACTTACAACATAATTTCTTGTTAACGAAGCAACTGCTACTAGTCCTCAGATACAAAACAGTGAAAACAAGTGTTTCTGATAAGATTAATATGTCCCATTACAGTAGCTGTCCCTGCTGACTAGAAGCTAGATCACCCCAGCCCTGCCCCTGGTCTAGCCTGCTAGAGGCCAGAGGAATGCAAAAGGCCTCTGTGGCCTTTGTGTGGGCCTGGCCTGGACAGAACTCCCCTGTGGAAAACTGGAGCTGCTCCGAGCATTGATGCCCCTGGCTGGTTGGTTCTGTTGGTTGGCTGGTAATATGTCTGAAATAGCCTGGCCAGTTAGCCAGGGGTCTGAGTTGAGCGGGAAATGGACCGGTAGTGTCCTAAAAAGCACAGGGCTGCTCCACTTCTTCTGCCCGGCACCACCACAAATGCCTGCTTGTTTCTCCGAACAAAGGCTGTTGAGTTGGAGTTTTATATCTGCCATGAAAGCTCTGAACAGGGCCAGATTCTTCGTCTGCTCTCTCTCTTCTCTGTGTGGGAACATTGTATATGCTTCTCTATTTCTCCCCCTTTCTCTCTTTTCCTCTCTTTCTTTAGGGAGTCTCCCTGAGCTAAATCAGTCCATTGAGTGGAGCCACAGTTCTAGCTCCTGCTGCATTTCAAAGGGGCTGCAGTGCAGAGGGACTTTGAGACATATGCATTGGGTACACAATGACTGCATTATCTTGGACTGGGGTGTTGGGGTTGGTCACTGGGTGGGGGGTTGTTTGGAGGAAAGGGTGCAGGGGTGAAACAAAGTCTCACCTGTTTCCCTGTCTCCTCCCTGGCCATTTTTCACTCCTCGTCAAATACCTAATAGGACTGAATAGGTGAGAGCAATTATATTGTGACGCAAATAAGGTGAAACTACTGCTTTCACCAACCCAGTCAGAGGGGGACATTTCAGACTGAAAGGGGAGCAGGCTTCTGCAATGGAATGCAGACCCCCCTACTTCCTGTCTACTTCATTTCTGTGCCCTGACCACATCCTGTCTGTTTTGTGTTTTTGGCTGCAGCTGAAGAAGAAGCAGGTGTATGTGGAGAAGGTGGAGCGCATGCAGCAGGCCCTGGCCCAGCTCCAGGCTGCCTGTGAGAAGAGAGAGCAGCTGGAGCACCGCTTACGCACGCGGCTGGAGAGGGAGCTGGAGTCCCTGCGCATGCAGCAGGTGAGACACGCATGGTGTGTTAAAGACACTAGGAGACAAAACAGTGTCTCAGCTGCAGTCAGCGTTAGCGGGGCGTCCTGACCCAGAATTTAAGGCTCTCTCTCTCCCAGTCCCAAAATGTTATCTTCTATAAATTCCACCGTCTCTTCCTGTGTGTCCAAGCGGAGCACCACAGAATGTTTTCCCATTACTAGAGCTTAGCCAGGTCCTCCAGGCCAGGGGGATGCTGGAAATGTGGGGGAAATGTTGCAGCTGACAGAACACCAGAGGTTCTGTTTGGGGAGGGAGACATTCAAGCCTTTGGGAGCAGACAGACTGCCTGTTCAAGAAAGACTACAGACAGACTTGGATTCCTGCTTCTCTACCAGCCAGTGTTGCCATAGGCCCTGGTTTAGGCGGCAATTATGTGTATTGGTAATACAAATGCATCAGTGCCTGTGACTACAAGTTGATGGCTCATTGGATGGCGGTTGAGCTCTGTGGTTTATTAACGACCATACCTTCCACCCCCATTGTCTCCCCTCCACTCATCCAGAGACAAGGGGGCTCCCAGAGCAGCAGCAGCGGTCAGGAGTACAGTGCCACGGCCCTGATGGAGCACCTGAGGGAGAAGGAGGAGAGGATCCTGGCCCTGGAGGCAGACATGACCAAATGGGAGCAGAAATACCTGGAGGAGAGCGTCATGAGGCAGTTTGCCCTGGACGCCGCCGCCTCTGTCGCAACCCAGAGGGACACGTCGTCGGTGATAAGCCACTCCCCCAGCAGCAGCTATGAGCAGCAGCTGTCAGTGGAGGCTCGTATCCAGAAAGAGGAGGAAGAGATCCTCATGGCCAACCGCCGCTGTCTAGACATGGAGAGCAGGTAAATAGCTGTGTGTTTGAGACACATTTTCGCAAGTCTTTTCAGATCAACTGATCTTCGAAATGCCTGGAGATGCGTTTAACCTATCAATTTGATATAATATTAAATATATTCTGTACAGACCACTATCCTTAACAGCCTAACACAGCCACTTACCCTACCCCCATAACCTCAGTACAGCAAAGCAACCATGACCCCAGTCAAACCCAGTCTATAACTCCCATTGTTGTCACTGATCATACAGAGCACAATAGAAGTCCCTACGGTACATTCAATGCAGTCTGCACAGTACAGGATGTAGTACTTCCTTTTAATTGAAAAGCTGTACTCATGTCCCGTCCCACAGGATCAAGAACCTGCACGCCCAGATCATTGAGAAGGATGCCATGATTAAGGTGCTCCATCAGCGTTCCAGGAAGGATCCCAACAAGGACCGGGACGCCCAGGCCACCATGCGGCCCTCCAAGTCCCTGATGTCCATCGTCAACACGGGGGGCTCGGGCCTGCTCTCCCACACCCTTGGCCTCAGCAGCTCGCCCATCACAGAGGAGCGCAAGGACAGCAGCTGGAAGGGCAGCCTGGGTGGGAATGCTATTGATTTTTATGTTATGTTGTGTGTTATGTGCCATATGACTATGGATACATTTGAATTGAGTGGAGTAGATAATGGAACTGCAGACTTGAGGGGAGATTTCCAATAACACATTATTCTCTATATACTATATAGTGCACTACTTTTGACTAGACTCAGCTTGGGGCTCTTGTGAAAAGTTGTGCACTATAAGGGGCATAGGGGGTCATTTCAGATGCAGGGTAAAGTAACAACAGCTGGAAGTCTGGTTAGGAGGAAGAGGGCAGGGAGAGTACAGGAAGTTGATTCACAGACATCAGATGTGTTAGTCAGAACATGATGATGGACAGACAAAGGGGTGTGGAGGGTGTCAAGGACATGAATGGTCGTCAGCTGTGGGGTATGGAATGTACAGTTCAGTAGTAATCATCATACTGAATAACAATCTCGTGGTCTTGAAGGAGGGTGGGACGTTAAATATTATGCAATGGTGCTGTGATGCTTGCTCACTCAGATTTGAAATTTACTGTGTGTACTGAATGAATGCGGCTAAATTGTACTATGTGTTACTATCTACTTCAATGTGCATGAATAAAAAACTTGAGAGCTTGTCATGGGTAACCCAGCACACACACGTCTAACAGGTATCCTCTGTTCTCTCCCCTCAGGAGTTCTGTTGAGTCCAGAGTACCGTACTGACTCTCTGAGGACAGAGTCCATCTCGTCATCTCCCTCCCCGGTCCTGCCCCTGACAGCGGGCCACTCTAAGACAGGCAGCAGGGACAGCTGCACCCAGACAGACAAGGGCCAGAGCCAGGGTCAGGAGGCTAGCAGCAAGCCCAGCACCCCGGCCCTGCAGAGCATGACCCTGCCGAGCCGACTCTCCAGCCCCAGCCCTGTTTACATACCAGACCGCATCGCAGGTACAGTGTGACAGGGCAAGCTGCCATCTTTAGGGCTATGTTACAGTATAATACATTGGAGATTTTTTTTTGTCAACGCTCCACATTAGTTTAGTCCGCCGTGGACACAAGTAGAGTCAGGGGTTTTTCCTGACCAAAGGTCCTACTAATAGGCTTTAATTATAGCCTTTTACTAGGGTCCAGAGTCAGACCCTGTTAATATTGAGTGTTTTCTGTCTATAATTTGAGAAATATAAACGTTGAATTAATCCAGACCTGACCCATGAGGATGCCGCTGCAATGTGCAGTGCTAACGTTGCAGAATGGCAAACAACGCTTGTGATTGTCAGTGTGGCCCATCACTTCGGGCAATAGACTGACCTGAATCGTTTCTAGGAAAATTATCTAACCAAAAACAAATATACTTTTGTTTAAAATCTGTTTTTCTGTGTAGCGAGACTAATGCAAGAAATAATCCAGGAACTACAAATTTGTTTCAACCATATAAAGAGGTGGTTATGAAACCAATGCAGTAGCTGGAGGGGAAGTGGATAAACGAGAGTGGGTCAGATGCTCTGGATGTGTAATATGGGGTCAAATATCCTATCAAATATAGTGTGCTGGATATTATTTTCTCTATGGAAAATCACCTATTCCCTTTATAGTGCACTACTTACAGTGCCTTCAAAAAGTATTCACACGCCTCGACGTTTTCCACGTTTTGTTAGTCTGAATATAAAATGGCAGTGTTTTTGTCACACAATAACCCATAATGCAAAAGTGAAATGATTATGAAAAGCTGAAATGTCAATAAGTATTCCACCCCTTTGTTATGGAAAGCCTAAATACGTTCAGGAGTAAAAATATGCTTAACAAGTCACAATAATAGTCTTTAACATGATGTTTTAATGACTACCTCATCTCTGTACCCTGCACATACAATTATATGTAAGGTCCCTCAGTCGAGCAGTGAATTTCAAACACAGAATCAACCACAAAGACCAGGGAGGTTTTCTAATGCCTCGCAAAGAAGGGCACCTATTTGTAGAAGCAGGCATTGAATATCCCTTTGAACATGGTGAAGTTATTAATTACACTTTGGATGGTGTATCTATACACCCAGTCACTACAAAGATGCAGGTGTCCTTCCTAACTCAGTTGCCGGAGAAGAAGGAAACCACTCAGGGATTTCACCATGAGGGCAATAGTGACTTTAAAACAGTTAGAGTTTAATGACTGTGATAGGAGAAACCTGAGGATGGATCAACAACATTGTAGTTACTCCACAATACTAACCTAAATGACAGAGTGAAAAGAAGGAAGCCTGTACAGAAAACAAATATTCAAAACATGCAAGGCACTAAAGTAATACTCCAACAAATGTGTCAAAACAATAAACTGTTTGTCCTGAATACAAAGTGTTATGTTTGGGGCAAATCCAATACAACACATTGCAGAGTACCACTCTCCATATTTTCAATCATAGTGGTGGCTGCATCGTGTTATGGGTATGATTGTAATCAATAAGGAATGGGGAGGGTTTTTTTTATAAAAAAGAAACAGAATAGAGCTAAGATAAAGCTAAGCACAGGCACAATTCTAGAGGAAAACCTGTTTGTCTGCTTTCCACCAAAAAACTGGGAGATGAATTCACCTTTCAGCAGGACAATAACCTAAAACACAAGGCCAAATCTACACTGAAGTTGCTTACAAGAAGCCAGTGAATGTTCCTGAATGTCCGAGTTACAGTTTTGACTTAAATCATCTTGAAAATCTATGGCAAGACCTGAAAATGGTTGTCTAGCAATGATCAACAACCAATTTGACAGAGTTTGAAGAATTTTGAAAAGAGTAATGGCTAAATGTTACACAATCCAGGTGTGTAAAGCTCTTAAGAGACTTACCCAGAAAGACTCACAGCTGTACTCGCTCCCAAAGGTGCTTCTGCAAAGTATTGACTCAGGGGTATTGAATACTTATGTAAAATATATATTTCTGTATTTCATTTTCAATACATTTTGCTAAAATGTCTAAAAACATATTTTCACTTTGTCGTTATGGGGTCAGTGGAAAGAATTCCATTTTGAATTCAGGCTGTAACACAACATGTTGAATAAGTCAAGGGGCATGAATACTTTACACTGTATGTGGCTCTGGTCAAAATATGTGGGGATTGGGGACTATGATTAGTCTTTGTTTTGGGGGTAGATCTTCCCTTTGATCAGTTGACTAACATTCTCCCTGTGTGTCTGTAGATGTGCCTGTGTTTCATAGCAGTACCCTTGATAGGCGTGCCCCTGTGCAGTCCCACCCCCAGCCCCCATCAGCCTCTCAACAGGAGGTGGACAACGACATGGTGGAGGTCCTCATCTGAACCCTGACCTCTGAACCGTGGCCTTTATAGGTCACAGGACAGGATGGGAGGACAATGTGTGTATGTGCACAATCAATACACACTCGCACACAAACAAATTCATACACTTTTTTTTTTTTTTTTTTTTATGTTTGGTGTTTAACTAGTTGTCTGGTGACTGAGGGTGTGTTAAAATGCTCTACTTTTTTAAAGATGTGTTTTTAACAATACTGTGTACAGTTTGAGTCGGGAGGTTTTAGTGTCATCGGAATGATCAATTAACTCTTGTACAGTGTTGCTGGAGGCTATTGGTTAACTAGCCCCCTATTGGTTAACTAGTCCCCTATTGGTTAACTATCCCCCTATTGGTTAACTAGCCCCCTTGGACCAAATGTATTGGCCACCATTCGTTGCATTTATTGCACTACTTATTTTATGAGTGTTTCAATTAAAGTTTTACTTAGGTATTCTATTTATGTGTGGTAGTATATTATTTACCAATGTTAGATGTGGCACTTGGGTAATCAAAGATATATTGTAAATTACAAAACATTTTAACCTGTAAATACTGTATTTAGATACTGTATGTATGGCATGTGTATCATTTAACCAAACCGAATAGATTTTTAGAAGCCATTCAATTACATGGCACTGCCAGCCAAGGACCACAATACACTGTTTAAAGTATTGGGGGCCCGGCCCCACATGTCACAGTGGAGGACTTGGGGGAGCGAGAATCACACATTTCTACTGTGGTCCAATGTGCTGCCTGTGGGACCCCACTGGATGGGGTCAGTCTTTTTGACGTGCAGTAGATGTGCCTATGCTTCAGTTATAAGGTTCTTCACCATACCTGTTAAGTGTAATTAATTCCAGTCTGGCTGGGTTTGGTTGGGGTCTTCCGCCCAGACTTGCTTCAAATGATATTAGGCCTAAAATAGTCCGTTGGGATTTTAACTTCTAGTTTATGCAACGATCAGACAATCTGGTAATCAGCTGTCCATCTACACCTACACACATTTACAAGCTTGATTGGCAGTGTGTGTGTGTGTGTGTCCTTACATACATACTCAGCAAAAAAAGAAACGTCCTCTCACTGTCAACTGTGTTTATTTTTCAGCAAACTTAACATATGTAAATATTTATATGGACATAACAAGATTCAACAACTGAGACATAAACTGAACAAGTTCCACAGACATGTGACTAACAGAAATTGAATGTGTCCCTGAACAAAGGAGGGGGTCAAAATCAAAAGTAACAGTCAGTATAGATAGATAGATACTTTATTGATCCCTGAGGGGAGATTTATTTGTCAAGCAGCTACGAAAAAAGCATTAAGTACTGCAGTGCATCTCATGGACTGCACTAGATTTGCCAGTTCTTGCTGTGCGTTCCTGGTGTTACTCGGGCAGTTGTTGTTGCCGCCATCCTGTACCTGTCCCACAGGTGTGATGTTCGGATGTACCGAACCTATGCAGGTGTTGTTATACGTGGTCTGCCACTGCGAGGACGATCAGCTGTTCGTCCTGTCTACCTGTAGCGCTGTCTTAGGCGTCTCACAGTACGGACATTGCAATTTATTGCCCTGGCCACATCTGCAGTCCTCATGCCTCCTTGCAGCATGCCTTAGGCACATTCATGCAGATGAGCAGGGACCCTGGGCATCTTTCTTTTGGTGTTTTTCAGAGTCTTTTTAGTGTCCTAAGTTTTCATAGTTGTGACCTTAATTTCCTACAGTCTGTAATCTGTTAAGTGTCTTCATGACCATTTCAGATGTGCATGTTCATTAATTTTTTCTGATTCATTGAACAAGCATGGGAAACAGTGTTTAACCCCTTAACAATTAAGATCTGTGAAGTTATTTTGATTTTTACGAATTATCTTTGAAAGACAGGGTCCTGAAAAAGGGACGTTTCTTTTTTTGCTGAGTGTATATATATATATATATATATATATGAATGACACAATATGGCTGCGTATAAAAGCAGACCAATTCTGATCTTTTCCCATTAATTGGTCTTTTGACCAATCAGATCAGCTCTTTTGCCGATAATTGGGCAAAAGATTAGAATTGGTCTGGCTGTGTAAACGCAGCCTATGTGGTGTTAAAATAGTGTTAGCAGTTGAAATCCAAGCCAGTTTAACTGCACATGTCCCTTGCTTTTGACCAAAGGTAACAGAATGAGTTTATCTATAGCTCGTATTACAGACAAGGATCATATATATATAATATCACGTCAGCAACCTTTTAACAGTGACTTTGAAATATTCACCCACATCACTATCTAGGTAGCAGTTATGAATATTTCCAATCCAAAACCAAAAATGTGGGACCAAATAAACACTCCACCTGCCCGTCACCTGGTCAGACCCCACTATCTGTAGTTTAAAAGGGGGCATTTAAAAAAACAAAGCTCAACAATGTGTCTCATCAACAAATTTAACTTCCCCTGCTCAAATCCTTATATCTACATTTCTCCAACCTGGCTGATGCTAGTAGGTCAGTGTTTAAAATAACTATGTCAGTGTTGTAACTGAATGAAAAGCACATTTCCAGTTTTTTTTTTGTTTTATGTAACATTTCCAGCACGGGACAATTTCTCCCTGTCTAGTGTCAAGTTGGCTGTCCAGGATAGACAATGGACCCTGGGATTGGAGACTGAACCTTGGGTGGGGACTGAAGTTGAACGCTTAATAATCTTTGGGGATTTGCTGTTACATTTCAGCTGAGGAACAGGGCCGGACTACCGCATTTGTATGGCTATTCTACACATTTGTCATGAGGCTAATAGAAAATGTTGCAGTTTTAAAGCAAATTTCCTGCAATTCTACACATTTTGCTTTCATATGCTATTTGGGGCTCTAACCCCCCAAATGTATTTAGGTCGGGAAGGGGGCGGCAGGTGCCCTGCGTGCCTGTTCGGTAATCCGGCATTTGCACTTACTGTTTTACCGTATGTAAATCGAAAATGTTCAATGGTTACATTTTCAAAAGGCCAATGGATTTTAAATGTGTTCTCATGTTACATGTTCTCTTGTGGTGTGACTGACAATCATAGACATTTCAAAGTCCCCATTATCAGGTACTGTCCCAGCCTACACCTGAAGCTTCTGAATGTCATTTATACTTAAATTAATTCAACTCTTAAAGCAAAGCTGTTCCACTTAAAATCTGTTCTGATAGCAACTCTTTGTTGTCCCACCCGAAGGCCAGTCCTCGAGTCTTGCTTCAAATTTCAACCCTAAATCATAAGGCCCTCTGTGTTCTGAGCCACGAGCCGAAAAATGTGCTGTATCCATTACTGTTAGACGATTTCACAAGTTCTCATGTTACAAGTGTTCAACATTTACATGTTTAAGTCAGTGAGCAGTAGGTGCCTACAGACCTGCATTTTTAGTGGTGATGGGAATGATTCTCATCCAACTTTGTATTAACGTTTGAGGTCTATCAAGTTGCAGATAGTTGGTGAGTTTACCAGTACCTCTGGTAGGAATGAATATTACTTTAAAGATGCAAGGTCTTCTAGTATTTTGGTGAATTTTTCACAAAGTCCGTACAATAGACACTGCTATACAATCACCATTCATGTTTAATTAAATTGAAATTTTAACCCAAGATTCTGTTTTTTACAAAAATCATCTCATGCCGTTTCTATTTGTGGTTTCACTTTGATGTACTCTTGACAATGTTCCAAATAATGACTTTCCAAATGTTTCAGAAAGTGAGTTCTCTTGGTTTAGCATTAATTTAATTTTTCTGTTAAATAAATATACACTGCGACTCATGTTTGTTTTGTGCATTATGCTCTATTGGAATGTACACTACACATATTTTAATTGGGTGGCCTAGACTAAGATAATGTTCAAGCAGTTGAAAGACCACACAAACCTCACTCAACATGATATAAAATCTGGTTTATTAAATATATGTACAAGAAAAGAAATGGAAAAAGAAAGCCCATGCAATACATTAGTGCTACATTTACATTCATTGTGAGTAACATTTGACTTCTGTGAAAAACATGACTGCATATAGTGTATGATTTCATTAGATAAACTTAAGTTCCAAGCCATTGAGGCATACGACTTCAAAGCACTTCATATCGCAGGGATTCTAAAGCAGACATGTCTCACTGAAGTCTTGATTAAATATACACTAGATGACCAAATGTATGTGGACACCTGCTTGTCGAATATCTCATTCCAAAATCATGGGCATTAATATGGAGTTGGTCCCCCCTTTGCTGCTATAACAGCCTCCACTCTTCTGGGAAGGCTTTCCACTAGATTTTGGATCATTGCTGCAGGGACTTGCTTCCATTCAGCCACAAGATCATTAGAGAGGTCGGGCACAGATGTTGGGTGATTTAGGCCTGGCTCGCATTCAGCGTTCCAATTCATCACAAAGGTGTTCAATGGGGTTGAGGTCCAGGCTATATGCAGGCCAGTCAAGTTCTTCCACACCGATCTCAAAAAACATTTCTGTATGGACCTTGCTTTGTGCACAGGGTCATTGTCATGTGAAACAGGAAAGGGCCTTCCCCAAACTATTGCCAATTACATTGCACAGAATTGTTTAGAATGTCATTGTATGTTGTAGCTTTAAGATTTTCCTTTACTGGAACTAAAGGGGCCAAGCCCAAACCATGAAAAACAGGTCCAGACCATCATTCCTCCGCCAAACTTTACAGTTGGCACTATGCAGTCGGGCAGGTAGCGTTCTCCTGGCATTTGACAAACCCAGATTTGTCTGTCGGACTGCCAGATGGTGAAGCGTGATTCATCACTCCAGAGAACACGTTTCCACTTTTTTTTTTTACATATTTAGACACAGATTTGAGCTAAATTCCCACTTAACTGAAAATGTTATGCAATTAAACAAAAATGCCTTTTCCTTATGCAGAAAAAGTTAGTAAACCCCTACCTTTACCATAACATAAAATGGCTAAACGTACAATTAAGTGTACCAAAACAAGTGCAAATGATTAGAAAACATGAGAAACTTAGGAGGGTCCAGCCTTCCATAAAGATAAGAAAATTGGTCTGGTTTGGTCTTAAGCATATGGTGTGGTAACACATCATGCAAAGATCAAAATACCTACCCGAGGCCCTCAGAAGAAAGATTATTGATGCGTCTGGGAGGGGTTACAAATCCATTTCCAAGCAAATCATTCCACTGTCCAACGGCTCACCTACAAATTGAGAAAATTCTAGACCACTGGCAAACTACCTAGGACAGGTCGTCCCACCAAATTCATCCCAAGAGCTGACCGAAGGATGCTCATAGAAATCTCTAAGAACCCCAGGGTAACATCAAGGGATCTACAGGCTTCTCTTGCCACAATCAATGTTGAAGTGCATGAGTCAACTGTCAGAAAAGACAGCACAAACTTTGCCTACATGGGAGGTCAGGAAGGAAGAAGCCTCTGCTCTCAAAAAATAATACCATGACACGACTGACGTTTGCCAGACAACACCTGCGTAAAGACCAAAACTACTGGAACAATGTGCTCTTGACAGATGAGTCAAAGGTGTAGTTGTTTGGCCGCAATGCCAGACGCCATGTTTGGTGAAAACAAAACACTGCCTTTGAACAGAAGAACCTCATACCAACCATAAAGCATGAAGGCGGCGGCATTATGGCTTGGGGCTGCTTTGCTGCCTCAGGGCCTGGCCAACTTGCCATCATTGACTCAACCATGAATTCTATATTGTACCTTAGAATTCTTGAAGAGAATGTGAGGCCATCTGTCAAAAAGCTGAACCAAACATGGATCTTGCAACAGGACAATGATCCAAAACACAAAAGCAAAGTTACAACAGAATGGCTCAAAAATAAGAATTTGTTGGGTTCTGGAATGGCCGAATCAAAGCCCAGATCTTAATCCTATCGAAATGCTGTGGGGGGACTTGAAGCAGGCTATGCATGCAAGAAAGGCCTCATATGACACAGTTGAAGCAGTAGTGTAAAGAAGAGTGAAAAGTAAGAGTAAAATTCTTCCCAGTTGTGGTAGAGACTGATAGAAAGTTACAAGAAGCATCAACATGAAGTTATTTCAGCAAAAGGGGGCAACAAGCTATTGGAGCTAGGAGTGTATATTCTTTCAGTGTCATTTGTTAAATTAGGTTACCTGTCAATAGTGCTGAAGTGAAGATTGCATATCCATCTGTCCAAATATGTTAAAAATAACTTTCCACAGGGTATACTAGTATAGTATACTAGCTACTTCAGACCAGTTACCAACTGACTTGTGGCGATCCACCCCCAGATACAGTGGCTGTGGGAAGAGACTACCAACTACATTGAAATGCTAAAGGTTTGTACAAGTTGTGTTTGACAGACCTATGACGTTAATCTGATTATCTAACTTATCCACCAGAATGTAGCAGAGCTTCAGCAGTAAAACTATAATTTCCTACAGTATCACCTTCTCCAGCAGTGGTAAACACTAGCTGTCCAGGTCACAGACAGCCAATCCTTTACGCAAACATGACATGGCTCAATCACTGATTATGTTGAAATTGGCCAGCCTCCATGACAATATATTTAGTTAATTTTTGTGACCTAAGCACACCTCGAACTCTCATTATATCCGAAGGCCCTACTTAAAGGGGAAGTTCACAGATGTTGGCCTTATTTTCACTTTCCGTGCCTGTAGTTTTTTTAAATAATAATAAATAAATAAAAAAATATATATATATACACAGTGGGGAGAACAAGTATTTGATACACTGCCGATTTTGCAGGTTTTCCCACTTACAAAGCATGTAGAAGTCTAATTTGTATCATAGGTACTCTTCAACTGTGAGTGACGGAATCTAAAACAAAAATCCAGAAAATCACATTGTATGATTTTTAAGTAATTAATTTGTATTTTATTGCATGACATAAGTATTTGATACATCAGAAAAGCAGAACGTAATATTTGGTACAGAAATCTTTGTTTGCAATTACAGAGATCATACGTTTCCTGTAGTTCTTGACCAGGTTTGCACACACTGCAGCAGGGATTTTGGCCCACTCCTCCATACAGATCCTTCAGGTTTCGGGGCTGTCGCTGGGCAATACGGACTTTCAGATCCCTCCAAAGATTTTCTATTGGGTTCAGGTCTGGAGACTGGCTAGGCCACTCCAGGACCTTAAGATGCTTCTTACGGAGCCACTCCTTAGTTGCCCTGGCTGTGTGTTTCGGGTCGTTGTCATGCTGGAAGACCCAGCCACGACCCATCTTCAATGCTCTTACTGAGGGAAGGAGGTTGTTGGCCAAGATCTCGTGATACATGGCCCCATCCATCCTCCCCTCAATACGGTGCAGTCGTCCTGTCCCCTTTGCAGAAAAGCATCCTCAAAGAATGATGTTTCCACCTCAATGCTTCACGGTTGGGATGGTGTTCTTGGGGTTGTACTCATCCTTCTTCTTCCTCCTCCAAACACGGCGAGTGGAGTTTAGACCAAAAAGCTCTATTTTTGTCTCATCAGACCACATGACCTTCTCCCATTCCTCCTCTGGATCATCCAGATGGTCATTGGCAAATTTCAGACGGGCCTGGACATGCGCTGGCTTGAGCAGGGGGACCTTGCGTGCGCTGCAGAATTTTAATCCATGACGGCGTAGTGTGTTACTAATGGTTTTCTTTGAGACTGTGATCCCAGCTCTCTTCAGGTCATTGACCAGGTCCTGCCGTGTAGTTCTGGGCTGATCCATCACCTTCCTCATGATCATTGATGCCCCACGAGGTGAGATCTTGCATGGTGCCCCAAACCGAGGGAGATTGACCGTCATCTTGAACTTCTTCCATTTTCTAATAATTGCGCCAACAGTTGTTGCCTTCTCACCAAGCTGCTTGCCTATTGTCCTGTAGCCCATCCCAGCCTTGTGCAGGTCTACAATTTTATCCCTGATGTCCTTACACAGCTCTCTGGTCTTGGCCATTGTGGAGAGGTTGGAGTCTGTTTGATTGAGTGTGTGGACAGGTGTCTTTTATACAGGTAACGAGTTCAAACAGGTGCAGTTAATACAGGTAATGAGTGGAGAACAGGAGGGCTTCTTAAAGAAAAACTAACAGGTCTGTGAGAGCCGGAATTCTTACTGGTTGGTAGGTGATCAAATACTTGTCATGCAATAAAATGCAAATTAATTATTTAAAAATCATACGTGATTTTCTGGATTTTTGTTTTATATTCCGTCTCTCACAGTTGAAGTGTACCTATGATAAAAATTACAGACCTCTACATACTTTGGAAAACCTGCAAAATCGGCAGTGTATCAAATACTTGTTCTCCCCACTGTGTGTGTGTGTGTATATTATATATATATATATATATATATATATAGTTTAGTTAGAGAAATTAGCAGTCACATTTCATATCACATCAAAATCCCATTCTAAATTATGTTTCTGCTCTCAATTTGTATTTATTTATTAATTCCACTGTCCCAATAAATCAATACATTTTTTTGTTTTTATTGAGTAAAGAAACATTACGCAGAATGGGATTCTTATGTAATGTGGAGTGTTTTAGAGTGTTTTTTAATATGCTTTAGACATGTTTGGATATTGCATTATAGTCAATGGCAAGTGATGACAACCAATTTTCTCTGTAAGGAAACTACTACTAGGTTTGGGAATCAACTACAAGAACAGAAAGAGTGAACATAAGGCCACATGTAAAAATAGGTGAACTTTCCCTACCTAACAGTGGTCCAAAAAGATTCCTTTCCTCCCCTGGCCTTGAAAGAAAGGAGATGAGGGAAGAGATCCGATAGGTGCTCTAACACAAACATGTGCATGTAAATAAGTGCACTGGAATACCCAGCTGAGTGGATGTGTAATGCAGAGTTGAGAAAAGTAGCTTGTTGGAGTGGACCTCGGGTTGTAGTGCAGATGAGTGGGCTGTTTGAATGACATGTCTGTTATCTGCGTATCCAGAGCCATCCGTTGAGCAGGCAGGCAGAAAGGAGCAAGGAGAAGAGTACCAGCTCAGTCTGCCTGCATTCAGCGTTCTGCCTCTCCAGGCCCGTCAGACGACGACTCATCTTCAGCACCTGGACACGAGAGAGAAAGGTGCTGATCTGTTATACTCTAAGTAACCAATTATTTTTTACACATCATTTGTCGTAGTGTAAAGATGGTCTCGATTTCTGAGCCTGAGAAGGCTTGTGTTTGAGAAAGGACAACTTCCATAAATACAAGCATCCATAACACAAGCAATATTAGTGACTCAACAATGGCCAGAAGAAAATATAGAAGCTATGGCTTCTGGCTCCATCTATTGGTTAAACACTGGCAACACAACCTGGCGGCAGATAGAACCTAGAGTAAGGCCACACTAACAGTAAATGGGTAATTAGCCTGCTTACCTGTCTCCTGAGTACAACAAACTCCACAGCTGCTGCACCTCCCTCATCATCTGGGCTCACCCAGGAGTCCTGCATGGCACTGCCAACCACACACACACACACACACACAGGGATAAATGTAAATGGTGCGTGTGCACACACACACACACACACTTAAATGCTTTAGGCTTATGAAATGAGTGTTTCTTCGAACCCCGGAACACGCCCAATAACAGGAAATGGTGTGCCAGAACTTGTCACCTTTTCCTGGCTGGTTCGACGTACGCAGTGGGAGCCTCGACCACAGCAGTAGTTGGGTGTTCAGGATAGCTGAACCTTTAAACCAGGGAAAGATCACAGTATGCAAAGGGGCCTTCAACACAAGGCAGAGGAACAACAGGGAGGAAAAAGCAAGCAGACAACGACAAAGCAGTAGTAGGATGAAGTTTCCCCATGGATTCTGATCTATGGTCAGTTTTCCCATTGTTGTCTGTAAAGGCTAAGGTTAGGATTAGGGAAGGGTGAGCTAATCTAAGCAGGGAGAAGTGACAAGCAGAGTTTAAAGTGCTTCGGGACAGTTCATCGAGGTAAAGGGTTTGTCAGCAATTGATTAACACTATGATTCAATTGAAGTTGTGAGTAATGGAAGTGATCATGAAGAAAAAGAGAATTCATATCTTGAAGCAAAAGACTTGCAGAGAAAATGTAAATTGGACAGACATGCAAATAAAGGAAGGAAGGTATAATTTGTTCAGATTTAGGAGTGGGTAGGCAGGGGTCACTCATGAAGGAGAAGTTAGGAGTTGCCCCTAACCTGTATTTCTGAGTGACAGTCTGCAGGAGGCGCTGTAAGGCCTGCTGGCCCAGTTCCTTGGTGGCCTGTAACATGGTTGTTGGGGACAGGAGGCTGGGTGGGATGACAGGGAGCCCCAGGGGCATGGGCAGGGGGTTTGCAGCAGCAGCAGAGGAGCATTGAGGGGGGCGTCCTGCACCGCCGCGACTATAACAGGCACGAGGGAGGGATGGGGGTGGGAGGGGTCACCACAAAAGAGAGGTTAGACAGAGAGGGGCACAACTGTTACCAAGCATAGTGACAAGCCACATAACTTCAATTGACTCACATGACTTTGACTGTCTGCCTGGCTTCACGTTGCCTCGAATATAACCTACATGTAAGAAGAGGCTAGAGGTCAGAGGAACTAATGTTTGTCTCCCTCTGCTGGAAACAGCTCAAAATAAGGAGGACATAGCAGTATGGGCCTGAGGCAGTGCAAAGTCAATAGAAATTAGTGTCCCAACCCAACAATGCAACTTTTCCTTTGTCTTTCTCAAAGGTTCCAGGCTTGAAAGGGCAGGCAAGCTTTGTGTTGAAAGACTGAACAAGGGTAAAAGTAATGCTACTCTGCTTACATACGGCCAAGTTGTTTCGCACACAAGGTGATAAAAAACAAAAA
Source organism: Thymallus thymallus (assembly GCA_023634145.1). Taxonomy (NCBI): domain Eukaryota; kingdom Metazoa; phylum Chordata; class Actinopteri; order Salmoniformes; family Salmonidae; genus Thymallus; species Thymallus thymallus. The sequence continues at coordinate 22,535,758 of CM042391.1, read as the reverse complement.
AAGTTATGTTTTAAAGTGTTCTGAAAACATTCAGGACCATATGTGTTTTGGGAGGCTTTTTTTCTCCGCTTCTGAGGAAACATTAGACATGTAACCACCTCGCTGGTCCAAGGAAAGAGCTGGATTGCTATGGTGACAATCAGAGGGTTCCCAAAAGGATTTAAGAAGTGTTTAATCCAATGTGTCTTGTACTCACAAGGTGGGGGTGTGCGGTGCCTGTTTGGAGGTGGGGGTGCCAGAGTAGCTCCTGCCAAAAGCCTGGTCACTGCAGGACCCCCGCAGGGGACTCTGTCACAGGAAAGAGAAACATAAATTAGATGGTGAGGGTTGGGCCAGATGGAAGCTGCTGGGAATGTTTCAATCCAGGCGGTACCTGCATATTGAATCAATTAAACAGCTCTCTGTAAGCACAACTCTGAACACTTTGAAGAATGATACTCAGAGCAATGGCTTGACACTACACTCATCCAATTATTTTCAAGACAGCTTATTCCCAAAGAAAAAGTCCAGTCTGCAGTCTCACATACCTGCACTGTTTCCCTCATGTAGGGGTCTCTGTCCCAGGCATCTTGCTGCTGTGCCTCCCATGCAGGCCCCAGGGGGAGGGCTGAGTTGTGCTTGGATGGCGTAAACAGTGGACGGGGCCTCATGTCCGGGGCATCTATTAGTAAGTCAAAGATATCAGAACACTGAGATATGATAGGAACTCACACACAGATCCCATTACTGCTCCAACTCGACCAGCATTGTAAAGTGGCTAAAGGAGTTGTTCTTCTGAACCAACTCTACTTCGAACTTAAGCCACATAAAATGCCTCCGTTTTGTCTTTATCAATAGGCCTACCTCCAGACCAGCCATGCACCCACCTGTGAGAGACAGCCTGTCTGGGATGTGCATGCTGTAGGAAGCGGGATGCTCACCACGCCCCTGCCTCGCCTCTTCCCCTCCCTGTCCCATGCCTGGCCCCACTCTCAGCCGGTTCGGGACACGCATCCTCTGGTTGATGGCCTCAGAGAAGACAGGGTCACAGCCGCCACGCACCTGGGAAACGTCACCCCGAAACCCTGATGAGGCCATGGTAGCTGCTGTGGTAAGTAAAAAATGTGTTACAACTTCTGAATTCACAATACATATTTTACAAGACTATACTACCCCTGTAAGGCTATAGTTGGATGGAGTTAGGTAGCTGATTAGGCAACAGGATTACTCACATTTTAGTAGGTTGGCTTTGCTGCAGTGTGGATTAGCTGTAACTATCACTTAATCTAGGGGCATGTCAGGTCAATACTGACGGCATGCAGCTCAATTCAATTAGATGTGAGAACTGCGTGGCTAGGTACTAAACACTACTAGGTATTGAATTTGCTTATGGTAAACCAGTGTTGGCATATTGGTGGCCAGTTAGGTAGCAAGCATAGCTATCTAGCCTGAAATAGCTGTCAACTAGATACCTCGCTACTTGTTGCATTCAAACACCAAGGGCTATAACTACCAAGGCAAGGGCAAACGCGTTAGCTAACTATTAATCCTTCATCATGCTTTGATCGTTATCCTTTTGTCATCACACTTTCTACATCAAAATAACCCAAATAAATATAGCTAGCTAGAAAGGAAGGAAGATGACAGAGCTGAGGAGTAACTTGCAGGTCAGATCTCTTTGGCCAGCTAAAATAGCTAGTAGCTTTAGTCACTAGCTTATTAGTTAGCATGCGAACTGGCAGCTAAATTAACTAACTGGAGTAAATCTGACAGCCAAATTAGATCAAATTGGTCAACTAAGTTATCACGAATTTGTCCGCAAAAATGTTGACATTATCTATAACAACAACGTAGCTACACAGTTTCTAAAAACAAACTATGTATCTCGCTACCTAAACTTTAGAAAGTTGATATTAGCTAGGTAGCAGGCTACCCTACTAACCTTCTCCACTGCGAAGCGTTGCAAAAATGTTGAAAACAGACCGCCCCCTTTCGCTGGTTTGACGCGCGCAACCGTCTGTGATTGGTGGGTTAGGGAAGTGACGTCATTATATATGCGTTCAACCAGCTCAAATATGGATATTGTAAGAATCTTTGTTGCTATAAAGTTTACTTTATCTAACGGGGAATGGTCTTCAATAATCAAGTGAGATTGTAAACTAGGCCTGCCAACTATTTCAAATTGTCATTTTATTAAACAGCACAAATGGCAATTTGCGTCGATGAACTTTCGGGTGTAATAACTTTACATTCCCAGAGTAAAAATGCACAATGTATGGGACTTGGTCTTCAATAAACCGATTGTGAACTATTCGAAATTGGAAAAAAAAGTATGCAAATGTAGGCACTCTGGATAAGAGCGTCTGTAAAATTACAAAAATGTAAAAAGTAAAATTGTATTCAACAGCAATCCATCTGGGCAAATAATTTTATTTTTATTGCATGAAAAGAAAAATCAATATCAGTATTCAATGGTAAAGAACGAAAATGAAAACAAGGAAATAACAACAACAGGGTAACACATTTTGAAAAAATTATAACACTGTTCTTTATAGTCTTACAGCAGGAAATGTTTTAAGAAGTAATAAGGTGTAGAAAGTTATTTCTTGAAGAAAATGTGTGTGCTTGCTTCTTTATTTCCTGCTATGAGGGTCAGGTGCCACCAACCTTTCTTTCCAAGGCGTTACAGTTAAAACATGAATCTAAATCTGTGGCTCCTCAGAGGAGGAAGGAGAGGACCATCCTCCTCAGGGAATTTCTTTAAAAAAAAATTGTTAAACATTAAAAAAGTTATCCTATATAGATAAAACTATACTAAATCTATTAAAATGTCACCAAATAATCGAATAAAACACAGTTTTGCAACAAAGGTCTACAGTAGCCTCAAGGGTAGCCTCTGTAGGGTAGCAGCTGGTTTCCGTCCTACTCTGGATACATTGACTTCAGTACAAAACCTAGGAGGCTTGTGTTTTCACCCCCTTCCATAGACTTACACAGTAATTATGACAACATCCGAAGGACGTCCTCCAACCTATCAGAGCTCTTGCAGAATGAACTGAATGTTGTCCACCAAATCAAGGGATCAGATAATTAATCTAGTACTGAAAGCATAAGCTACAGCTAGCTAGCATTGCAGTGTATAAAATGTGGTGAGTAGTGGACTCAAAAAGAAGAAAGACAATAGTTGAACAGTTTTTAACTAATTAATGTATTCAAAAATGAAGGAGAAGCAAGAGAGAGAGAGTGAGATCTAGCTATATTTTGTTGTATTTTTTTTTAACTTTCACTTACTTAGCTAGCAAATTCAGCTAGCTCGTGTAGCCTACTCAAAAACCTGGCTCAAACAGAGAGGGATGCTATGTTAGCTAGCTGGCTAAGGCTATCCAACTGGAACTCTTCCAAGTCAAGGTAAGCTTTAGGTTTTATAAATGTATTGCCACCGAGGCCCGCCAGTGTAACTGCTAAACTGCTTGCTGCTGACTGTACACTCTACTGCATGATTGTAGCAGGTATACTAACGTGTTAGTTCTAGTAGCCATGTTGACTATGATGTTAATATGGTGACAATGGTGTAGGCTGTGTGTTGAAAAAACGTTTCTTAAACGGAAGCAAACAGAACAAAACGGGGATATACATACCTGAATTTGTCCAGTAGAAACTCTCGTTTGCAACTGTTGGATTAATGATTACACCCTAGATCTGCTAGGCGGTGTGCAAGGCGGTGTTGAATGTGTCTCTTGACCTGCACACCTAAGTTGTAACCTTAGTTGTAAAGTTGTAAGCAACCTCATGATGGGTATATTTGAGTATCACGTAGTCAGTGGTGTAAAGTACTTAATTAAAAATCTGTACTTTACTTTACTATTTATATTTTTGCCAACTTTTACTTTTACCTTACTACATTCCTAAATAAAATAATGTACTTTTAACTCCATTAATTATCCCTGACACCCAAAAGTACTTGTTACATTTTGACAAGAAAATGGTCCAATTCACACACTTATCAAGAGAACATCCCAGGTCATTTCTAGTAAACACAAATGCTTTGTTTGTAAATTATGTCTGAATGTTGGACCGTGCCCCTGGCTATCCGTCGTTTGACACTTAAGTATATTTAAAACCAAATACTTTTACTCAAGTAATATTTTACTGGGTGACTTTCACTTTTACTTGAGTCATTTTCTATTAAGGTATCTTTACCTTTACTCAAGTAGAACAATTTAGTACTTTTTCCACCACTGCATGTAGTAGCCTAAACCTATCGATGTTACATAGAGCTGGGTGAATGGAATTAGTCCTCCCTCATCTTAAACGGCACCAACCGCCACTGATCTACATTGAATGCAGCTAAGGAACTCCATATGTATTTTCAAGACTGAAGCTTGATTGGAACACTGTTAGAAACGATCTCATTGGAAACTGAGTCACACCCTTGCAGTGTGTCTCCAGATACAGACCGTGCAAATCAAGTTACGGCTTCCGAGTTATATTATCACTATATATATTTTCAAATATGTGAGCCATTGAAAGAGGCCGAGTATGAGGACTTGCGGTTGCGTTTTTGGCAAGATGAACGTTTTACCTGAGAAAACTTTGTGGACATTCTTGTTTCTGCTTTCTTGTGTGCTGCTCACATTTAAGGCACCCGTTACCGTTGGCACACCTGTATTGCTAAATCTCGCGCCACCACCTGAGACCAGCGCTGAGGTAGGTTATGCAAATTCGCCGGAAAATCATACATAAGGCAAGGACTCTCTTTCACTGTTAAGTGTAATAAATGATGCTAATTTATTTGATTAAGGCAACGTGTATTGTATTGCCATTCACTTTCCTTTCATCACACGCACAGTTACTATGGAGTTAGTCTGATTAATCTAGTTGTAATACACAATTCATTGGCAGATACAGCCTTAAACTAATGCACGCAAAATTGTGTAAATATTTCTTACAAGCCAGAATGTTGGATAAAATTACATTTAAACTTAATCTACTAGTCTCTGGGGTTTATCCTCCAGCTGCTCGAAATTTGAGACAGAATATCCACAGGAAAGTATTGTTTTATCTCGTCAATAGCTATGAACCAAGCATGCCATGACAATTAACATTTTATATTCAGTTTTCTTTAGAGTATGGAGAATAATCAACATGATTTTTATTACGATTTCAATCCAAAATAAAAAAGTGTAGATTGTTCTCTGTCCTCCCCTTATTCAGAATATACAATTTTCATTGTCATGGCATGCTTTAAACGATTTTGCAGGCATTAGTTTCAGGCTGTATATACCAATTAATTATGTATTACAGCCTGATTAATCAGACTACTATGGAGTGTGCTTCCCTCACTGCTTGGATAGCTCTCTGCAAAGCTTTACAACTTTTGGGGGTAAACATAGCCCAGTAATGGACTAACGGAGCCTATCTTTACTCCTTATAGTCTAAGGATGTTCTGTTTAGAGACAAATTGTCTCTAGCAGCCAAAACAGCCAAATGCTCCATCTAAACTGAAATCGATTCTCAATTGCAATACTGTTCTAGAAACATAAAGCCTTCCACTTTCTTATCACATCAAAATTATTTTACAAATACTAAATATACACTTACTTACACTGTTTTAACCGGTTTTAACAGTTGCGGCTGACAGTATCTTTCAGTGACAACACATTTGTGCTGTCCGTCTTCCATGTACACACAGGTGTTTGGAGATGCAGATAGCTAATTAGCACAGGGAGTCGACTCTGTCTTCTGACTGTTTTCCGTAAACAAGTGCTGTATAACATGGAATAATGGCTGTGTAAAGTTTTTTGAAAATTATTTCTCACTGAAATGAAAGATGTGTTCTCTCTGTTTCCAAAACCGTACCACAAGCAATGCGTGTTAAAGTTCAGACGAGTCCACTGGCCAGAAGATCCTATCGTCAATAGTTGCTAAAGGTAGTTAGTGTCTATGAATGGGGTAAACAGACCCAGGGCTTTGCACACAACCCAGTTTCTTCCTGGCCCCAGCATGCCTGGCTTCCCTGACATTAGGTCTCGGTAAATCTGCCCTTTGGATTCCTCCCCTGGCTTCCCGGCCAACATTGTACCCTCTGTTGGCCTGGCTTTACACACCCTTAGTCCCAAACACATGACCTGGGTGACATGGGATTAGAAAATGTATTGGCAGTAACACTACTGTTGTGACCAGGGCTCCTTTGGATGACTGTGCAGCCTGCTTAACACAAACACATTTAGCAGGTTCTTCATTATGGCTCTCCACAACATGGGTCTTCCTTTAGATGTGGTGCCGTTTAACATTATGTTCACGACAGGCAACCTACTACTGTATGGGTACTGGGCATGAAAGGCTTTGGTTTCCTTTGATGATGTTCGGGGAGAGTGCCTTGTAACTTTCCTTTAGGGAAATGCATGTCATACACCAGCCTGGCCTCAGAACCAGTACAAAACACACTTTAAGTATTTCTGAGCACCTCCAAGATGTATGATACATACTAACATACTAACCTGCTACGTAAATTCACCTAGCCGTTGTTGTTTTAGTTCTCCTTTCCTTTTGCGTAACCGTCAATGTAAATTCCCCCGTAATTCTCCTTTGTTGTTATGTCGCAACAAGCAACCTGGTTTCTGAGAAAGATGTATAATACTAACAACCTCTTCCTCAACTTCAATAAGACAAAAGAGCTGCTCATGGATAACAGGAAATTATTTTTTTGTACCAATTACTTTTCTCGGTCGCCCATGTTATTTCTATAATAAATCATTAGATTTTTCCATTGTGTTAATGATGGCGGATTGATTTATTTCCACGTTTTTAGTATACGTTTTTTCAAGATGAGAAGAGAATCAATCGTCCAGCCCATTGGGTATCTCACTACACCCCCATATGCCATGTCTTGAAATATGCAGACAGACTGATTAAAAGTAGGTTTACATTGAAATACAGCCAACTTTCTAGCTCCTCCCATAGCTCCTTTGTCCCACCCCCCACACACGCAGAGACCTCACCTGGCTTAACTGTTGTTTCCAGAGATGCAACCTCTCTAATCATTACCCAACGCCTAGGTTTACCTCCACTGAATTCTCATCCTACCATATCCCTGTCTGTAAATTATGCCTTCAATCTATTCTATCGCGCCCAGAAATCTGCTCCTTTTATTCTCTGTACCCAACGCACTAGACGACCAGTTCTTACGACCAGTTCTTGGTTTCATGCATGTTAACATCAGAAGCCTCCTCCCTAAGTTTGATTTATTCACTGCTTTAGCACACTCCGTAAACCCTGATGTCGTTGCCGTGTCTGAATCCTGGCTTAGGAGGGCCACCAAAAATACAGAAATTTCCATCCCCAACTACAATATTTCCTGTCAAGATAAAACTACCCGAGGAGGCGGAGTTGCAATCTACTGTAGAGATAACCTGCAGAGTTCTGTCATACTATCCAGGTCTGTGCCCAAACAGTTTGAGCTTCTACTTTTAAAAATCCACCTTTCCAGAAATACAGCGGGTGAAATAAGTATTGAACACGTCACAATGTTTCTCAGTAAATATATTTCCAAAGGTGCTATTGACATGAAATTTTCACCAGATGTTGGTAACAACCCAAGTAATCCAACCAAAACAAATACGTTCAGAAATTAATTTATGTGTAATAATGTGAAATGACACAGGGAAAAAGTATTGAACACATGAAGAAAGGGAGGTGCAAAAAGGCATGTAAAGCCAAGACAACAGCTGAAAACTATCAGTAATTAAAAAGCAATCCAGCCCCCTGTCAGTGCAAATTAATATCAGCTGGTTCAGTCCCAACTGATGGCCTACAAAAAGATCTCATTGCCAAGGTGTCACACAAGACACATCTCATGATGTGTAAAAGTCTCCAGACCTTCACAACCTAATTGTTGCAAAACATAATGATGGCATTGGTTATAGGCACATTTCTAAGCTTCTGAATGTTCCTGTGAGCACTGTTGGGGGCATAATACGGAAGTGGAAAGACAATCATTTCACCATAAATTTGCCTCGACCAGGTGCTCCTCGCAAGATTTCTGACAGAGGAGTGAAAAGAATAATCAGAAGAGTTGTCCAAGAGCCAAGGACCACTTGTGGAGAGCTTCAAAAAGACCTGCCATTAGCAGGTACTGTTGTCTCAAAGAAAACAGTAAGTAATGCACTCCACCGCCATGGCCTGTATGCACACTCACCATGCAAGACTCCATTGCTGAAAAAAAAGCATGTTGAAGCTCGTTTAAAGTTTGCTGCACAACATTTGGAAACGCCAGTGAAATACTGGGAGAATATAGTGTGGTCAGATGAGAGCAAAATTGAACTGTTTGGATGTCATAATACACACCATGTTTGGAGGAGAAATGGCACTGCACATCACCCTAAAAACACCATACCAACAGTGAAGTTTAGAGGTGGGAACATCATGGTGTGGGGCTGCTTTTCAGCAAATGATACGGGCAAACTTCACATAATTGAAGGAAGGATGAATGGGCAAATTTACCGAGACATTCTTGAAAAAATCTGCTGCCATCTACCAGGATGATGAAGATGAAACGAGGGTGGACATTTCAGCAAGACAATGATCCCAAACACACAGCCAAGGAAACTCTCAATTGGTTCCAAAGAAAGAAAATAAAGCTGCTTGAATGGCCTGACTTAAATCCCATTGAAAATCTATGGAAAGAACTGAAGATCAAGATTCATAGAAGAGGCCCACGGAACCTTCAAGATTTGAAGACTGTTTGTGTGGAATAATAGGCCAAAATCACACCAGAGCAATGCATGCGACTAGTTTCTCCATACAGGAGGCGTCTTGAAGCTGTCATTACCAACAAAGGCTTTTGTACAAAGTATTAAATAAATATCAGTAAGTGTGTTCAATACTTATTCCCTGTGTCATTTCACATTATGGTATGTATGGACTACTTGGGTTGTTACCAACATCTGGTGAAAATGTCATGTCAATAGCACCTTTGGAAATATATTTACTGAGAAAAATGGTGACGTGTTCAATACTTATTTCACCCGCTGTAAGTCTCTCACTGTTGCCGTTACAGACCCCCCTCAGCCCCCAGCTGTACCATGGACACCATATGTGAATTGATTGCCCCCTATCTATCTTCAGAGTTTGTACTGTTAGGTGACTTAAACTGGGATATGCTTAACACCCCGGCCGTCTGCCCCCCCAAATACACCTCCTCTTTTTTCAACCAGGATCTCAGCGATCACTGCCTTATTGCCTGCGTCCGTAATGGGTCCGCGATCAAACGACCACCCCTTATCACTGACAAACGCTCCCTAAAACACTTCAGTGAGCAGGCCTTTCTTATCGATCTGGCCCGGGTATCCTGGAAGGATATTGACCTCATCCCGTCAGTAGAGGATGCCTGGTTGTTCTTTAACAGTGCTTTCCTCACCATCTTAAATAAGCATGCCCCATTCAAAAAATTCAGAACTAAGAACAGATACAGCCCTTGGTTCACTCCAGACTTGACTGCCCTTGACCAGCACAAAAACATCTTGTGGCGCACTGCATTAGCATCGAATAGGCCCCGCGATGTGCAACTTTTCAGGGAACTCAGGAACCAATATACACAGTCAGTTAGAAAAGCAAAGGCTAGCTTTTTCAAACAGAAATTTGCATCCTGTAGTACTAATTCCAAAACGTTCTGGGACACTGTAAAGTCCATGGAGAATAAGAGCACCTCCTCCCAGTTGCCCACTGTACTGAGGCAAGGAAACACTGTCACCACAGAGATATTGTTGCAACCCCTATTACTAGCCTGTTCATCCTCTCTTTCGTATTGTCTGAGATCCCTAGAGATTGGAAAGCTGCCTCGGTCATCCCCCTCTTCAAAGGAGGAGACACTCTAGACCCAAACTGTTACAGACCTATATCCATCCTGCCCTGCCTTTCTAAAGTCTTCGAAAGTTAACAAACAGATCACTGACCACTTCAAATCCCACCGTATCTTCTCTGCTATGCAATCTGGTTTCCGAGCTGGTCATGGGTGCACCTCAGCCATGCTCAAGGTACTAAAGTATATCATAACCGCCATAGATAAAAGACAATACTTCATCGACCTGGCCAATCACCACATTCTTATTGGCAGACACAACAGCCTTGGTTTCTCAAATGACTGCCTTGCCTGGTTCTCCCACTACTTCTCCTTCCAGACTCACATTTAGCATCTCCAATCCCAAATTAAATCTAGAATCGGCTTCCTATTTCGCAACAAAGCCTCCTTCACTCATGCTGCCAAACATGCCCTCGTAAAACTGAGGCGAAATAAATTGTAATTATTTCGCCACTACGGCCTATTTATTGCCCTACCTTCCTAATCTTACTACATTTGCACACTCTGTACATAGATTTTCTATTGTGTTATTGACTGTACGTTTGTTTATCCCATGTGTAACTCTGTGTTGTTGTTTTTGTCACAATGCTTTGCTTTGTCTTGGCCAGGTCGCAGTTGTAAATGAGAACTTGTTCTAAACTGGCCTGGTTAAATAAAGGTGAAATAAAATATGGTATGGGTAGGCATAAGCTATGGACAACAAACACAATTGCATTTTATCAATGGCAATTTGAATGCACGAGATCCTGAGGCCCATTGTCCTGCCATTCATCCACCGCTTTCATGTTTCAGCATGATAATGCATGGCCCCATGTCGCAAGGATCTGTACACAATTCCTGGATGCTGATAATGTCCCAGTTCTTCCATAGCCTGCATACTCACCAGACATGTCATCCATTGAGCATGTTTGGGATGCTCTGGATTGACGTGTATGACAGAGTGTTCCAGTTCCCGCCAATATCCAGCAACTACCTGATCAACTCTATGTGAAGGTGAGGCAAATGGTGGTCACACCAGGTACTGACTGACTTTCTGATCCACGCCCCTACTTTTTGTTTTTAAGATATCTGTGACCAACAGATGCACATCTGTATTCCCAGTCACGTGAAATCCATAGATTAGGGCTTAATACATTTATTTCAACTGACTGATTTCCTTATATGAACTGTAACTAAGTAAAATCGTTGAAATTGTTTAACGTTGCATTTATATTTTTGTTCAGTGTATATGTTGCAAGTAAAAGTATTGGATAGCGAGTTTATACAATTCCAACTCAGGAAGTTTAAAACCACCCGAAGACATAGGAAGAAATTTTAAAAAGGAATTTTATTTGCCCATTTTATTTAACTAGGCAAGTCAGTTAAGAACAAATTCTTATTTACAATGACGGCCTAGGAACAGTGGGTTAACTGCCTTGTTCAGGGGCAGAATGACAGATTTGTACCTTGTCAGCTCGGGGGTTTGATCCAGCAACCTTTCAGTTACAGGCCCAACGCTCTAACCACTCAGCTACCTGTTATTAACGAGTATATTTCGGTGGCGCAATTACTGAAAAGAAATACAAAAACTTTGGGAGCCAAAATAGGTTTATTCTACCTGTAAGATTTATGGGAAGATTGTTCCATTTACTTACGTAGATCTGCTTTCATATTGTTGAGTAATGGAATAAAGTTATCTTTATATATTTGTTCTTTGTTGTCACTTATTACCCATCCTAAGTATTAAAAACAATTGCCATTATTTAAGAGTATTCTGAAAATATTTTTAGCAAAGGGGGCATTGAAATTTCCACCGTCCACCTGGCGACTGAGTCAACGTGAATGCGCCCGGCCCGCCACAGGAGATGCTAGAGCGCTTGGCATCTTGTTATGACATGCATTATCTGACTTAGGCCCACAGATCTATACCTATGGAGGAGCGGCTTCTATGAAAGAACTTTGAATGTCTTTGAACTTCCGAGTTAACGTTGGACCAGAACTAGCTAACTAGGTAGCTAACAAGCTTGTGTGTGCAGTGCGGCACCAGAATTAAAATAAAAACACGTCTTACCTTTTTGTAGTTAATAAATCCAAACGGGATAACTATAGTATCCTTTATTAGCATTAAAAAAGTTAATCCATTCTTCTATAATTAAAAATATCACTTGTAACGTCAGTCGGCTACAGTAGCCGATGCTTTGTAGGGGGAGGGGCACACACACACACACACACACACTGGCAAAGATTTTCAGCTGGCAGGTAGACACTGGAACACTTTTCTGAGTGATAGAGTGAGGGCTTTGCATAGGCGCTTTGTTGCGTTTTTTATAGGACTGGAAAAAAATTCCCGGAACGTAAAATAACGTCATTAACCGGTTCCCATGCTTTAAAATAACGGTTCTGTTCGGAAACAGTATAGATCACTTTCGTTCCCGGTTCTGATTCTGTTCCTTTCATTATTTTCCAGTTTTCGTTTCTGTTCCCTGAACCGGTTCCAACCCTTGACGACCGCTATTCCATTCAAAATGTAACCTAACGTAATGTAATATATCATACTAAATGAAGTGTCACCACATTGCATACACACATGAACACGCAAGTCAACAAACTATTGCCAGGCGTACGGAAATGTATGCACTCACTACTGTAAGTCGCTCTGGATAAGAGCGTCTGCTAAATTACTCAAATGTAATATGGACATTGTGTCATAAAATGTTGGTTCTTCACTTTACTTCACTCCTTTTTGGGAATGGAGCTTTTGATCAGCAAACTAGGCTGCACTTTGAGCTCAGAAGAGTATAGTGAACAGAGAACTAACTTGTCGGTCTGAATCTTAATTTGAGAAGCATGCCCGTCACTTGATCTTAAATTAGGATTACCAATGGTGCACGGTATCTTTGTATGTGTCTGTTGGAACTTATCATTTAGCCTGCTTTAGATCCAGCCTTGTTCAAAACCCAAGACTACCCAGTCAATTCAGATAATCTGGTTTTCTTTGCACTGACAATTGTCTGTGGAGTTCCAGTCCAATGCAGAGGCCCCTCTCTCTAGTATTTAGTCTCTACCCAGCTGTGCTGGCTGGTTTCCATTAGGCAGCCATTTAAGGGACCTACAGTAGGCCACAAAAGGCCCAGGGGAGTGCCGCCCATCATCAACCAGCAGCCGAAGTGGGCCAGAGCGCCACATCCCATCTCACAATGCACTCTGTTCGCTCCCAGCTGCTCATGGGAACAGCGCTGGCTGGCGGCCCTCAGGGCCTAATCAATCCAGTCAGGGAAAATCCTGATGGGTTGTTCCCTCACCACAAACATATCTGTAAGTGGTGAGAAACGTATCAATTGCATCTCTGGTATTAACATATGCTGTGTTAGCGAGGTCCCAACAAACTATGCTGATTAGACCACTTAGCCCTCATTTGAGTCCTCCGCTGCATTTACTCAGTGCTTAATGATGTTTCAGGTTCTTTCATACCAGCCCCAATGCTTTCATCTCTTCCATCCAGGCCAGATGTCTTGGCCATGGTATTCTAAAGCACTTAAGTGTTGTAGTCCACTTAAGTGTTGTAGTCCACTCAAATTGCTCAATTACTTTATATTGTTTTGTCCCCTTTCCTTACGTTGAACATTCTATGGTCGAGTAGAGAGTGTGATACACGTTCTGAATTTGTTTGTATGTTCTGTGTTTTCCTGAATAGCAGTTTCTGGAGAAGTATGGATACCTAGAGGAGGAGTATCACCAACATAACGATATTGAGGTCAACACAGCTCTCAGGTACAATCAGCCTGGCATCATTCAACCTACCAGCAAAATAACTTTACAGTAATAATGGGAAATTAGGGAAACTTTTAATTGACTGTCGTCAATGTGAAAGAACCGACGCTAAAGATGAGAAGCATATACGGGGAGTTAACATTTAATAACTCAGACAGAGAACAGGACAGGACAGGACTGGAACAGCATCAGAACCGGGTAGCACCATAACAATGACAATAACAATTAATGCAGCAGCGGGGAACAGAGCTGGGGAACAGACAGATATAAGGAAGGTAATGACATGTGAGTGAGTCCAGGTGAGTCCAATAATCGCTGATGCGCGTGACGAGGGAAGCAGGTGTGCGTAATGATAGTGGCAGGAGTGCATCGTGCAGGGCAGCCTGGCGCCCTCGAGGCCAGGGAGGGAGAGCATGACAGGCATGACACAATGATTGATTACAATGTATTGGTTGTTAAAGGAGATGTTATGTACATGTTTCGTAGACTTTGTGTACTCATTTAATCTGAGGAAAAAAATGTAATTCTCTGTGAAAATGTCTTTGCGGTCTTGTGTTGACATAGCTTTACCAAAAGTGAGTCACCTTCCATAGTTGTGCTTGAGTGAAAAACCAAGCACATCTCTGTTTTCACAGTTGCGCTGGGAGTTACCCAATATTTGGAGAAGAAAAGCATGCCTCATTTAAAAGATGTATCTAAATGTATTGTATGTTTATGTTCTATCAGCATAGCAAAAGCTTGGTTTCCCTAATGGAAGAAACAGAGCCTGGTATTTATCCAGGTGATAGTGGTATTATGACAGCTATTATTTATGCCCTTATTTAGACCACATGCGTTTGACACTAATGGAGAGTTAGACGGTGCATTACCTCCACTGCTCAGCAAAGTTTGATTTCAGTTGTAAACAACACCCACTAACATCATATGGGGATCACTTGTGAAGTGCTGTATTGATTTCACCACATTTTGACGTTTTTGATTCTATTTTTTGATTCTACTTGCTCTCATTCTGGATGTGCTCTCCTATCTGTGTATGCTATTCACTCTTCTTTTATCATTCATCCATCTCTCCTCTGTCTGGCTCTCAGGGAGTTCCAGTGGCTCACCCACCTGCCAGTCACTGGGCGCCTGGACAGTGCAACCCAGCACCAGATGGCAGTACCCAGGTGTGGGGTGAGGGATGACAGGGGCCAGCAGGCCTGGGCACAGAGGGTCAACAGCATCTTCAATGGAGGTCTGACCAAACCTAACAGTGGGCAGCGTCTACGCAGGAAGCGTCATAGCCAGCTAGGTTAGTGGCCAATCCATGGACCTCCTTTAGCTGATTTGGCCTCACATTGGGCTCACTACTGGCCAATTTCAAACCAACCCCCTACATTTGACTAATTTTGTATTCCTTCTTTGAAGATATAGTTGGCCCATACAGATGGATTTGATTACCCTGGTCATACTTCAAGGAAAGTCTGCTAAAGCAATGTCAATGTGACTTTATTGTCTAGAATGGAGAGGTTAAGCATGTTGTCAGGCTTCCCAAGTGGCGCAGTGGTCTAAGACACAATTGGCCCAGCGTTGTCCAAGTTTGGCCGATGTAGGCCGTCATTGTAAATAAGGATTTGTTCTTAACTGACTTGCCTAGTTAAATAAAAAAATAATCTCATAAACTGAAGAGTGACTTGATACTGCATCCTCAATTGAATGCTAATTGAATCAACTATTACCATCGATTTGATGTACAATTAAGTGAGTCGTTAAGTTGTTTGCTCAATTACTCCCAAAGGCAAGTTGCCCTGTTGATTTACGCAATGATCAAATTTGTTATTAGCTGTTAGGCAGGAGTTCTCAAATCCCAGGCTGGTTTTCCTTTAGTCAATCCCAGATTAGAGGAAAGGTAGGAAAATCAGCCTTACTACTGGCCTCGAGGTCCGAATTTAAGAAAATGGGTTTTGATGTCTCCATTAAAGGACTCAGTAGTGGCAGTCAACATCCATGGCCATGCACTTCCCGTGGTTGGTTTCTGATGGGGAGTTTAATACTAACTCTAAGTCCCAGCCAGTGTAGTATGTAGGCCATATACACACACGGCCATTTATATATCTTTAGCGAATTCTCCAATCTCCACTTGTGCGTGGGAAGCACATTCTAAATTAGATATAAACTCTCTGCACACACATCCTATTTTATCTTAAAGGAGCTCCCTGGTACCTTTTAGTCTGTGAGAACCACCTAAATGGTTAAGATATACAACACTCTCTCCAATAAGCCCCCTGTAAGACTGTACATCTGCCCAGGCCCATATGTAGACTGTCCAACACATCTTCACTGTGTGAGAGATAAGTCTACATGCCCAGTGGTAAATGGAGCTGGTTTTGTGTAACAGGGTGCTGGTGTACGTGGTCTGGATGGAGAAAAGTATGTAATTCCACACAACCCCTCGGGGTGATTGGAAAATACTAGAAGAATGCAGGAGCATGCGTCATACTGCCTACTTTTCCAGCTTCAAGTTGATACCTGACAGCTGCCACCTGCTCCCTGTGCAAATACTAGCTTTACAACAGTAAAGCTTGTGATCCCCTGGAGCTATCGCTTTAAAGAGAGATTCCAGACAGAATACATGCAAGGATTCTACAGTATTTTGTTGAGGTATTATTTGACCTAGAGCCTAAATTTGAACAGGTTATTGGAAGACAGTTTCTGCAAGTTAGGCAGCGAATGTCAATGGTCAAGTTACATTTCAGGTGAAGAACATTTTGTGTCATTCTTTCAAATGTTAGTGTGGTAAGGAAGAAATTTGTATCTATCTATCCATCCATCCATTTAGTGAAAGCAACCAACAAGTGCTCAGCATATGTGGGAACTCCAAGACAGATGGAAAAACATTCCAGGTGAAGCTGGTTGAGAGAATGCCAAGAGTGTGCAAAGCTGTCAAGGCAAAGGGTGGCTATTTGAAGAATCTAAAATACAATCTGAATCTTACTCAGCACAACAGTGATCCCAACAGTGGGTGCTAGTGACCCATTTAACTACTCTTTTTATCTTACTTATTTGTCGTGAGTACCCCTTTCTCCTCTATATTAATCAGTCCATCTCATCTCTCTGCAGGAGGGAGGTGGCACAAGCGTCACCTGACCTACCTGGTGGTGAACTGGCCTGTCCACCTCCCTCGGGGTCAGGTGGCCCTAGCCGTACGAAAGGCTTTCCAGCTGTGGAGCAACGTGTCGGCCCTGGCCTTCAGAGAGGTCACCCAGGGGTCAGCTGACATTCGGTTGGCCTTCTACGAGGGGGAGCACAACGACGGCATGGGAAACGCCTTTGATGGTCCAGGTGAGGAGTATAGCAGTATAACGTCTAGTAGCGGTTTGACATTTTTGATTGAATCCTGACAGATCATAGTTTACCTGAAGGAAGGGAGGAGGCATTTTCAATTTCCAAAGATCAGTTGGTTTCAGCTGTGAAAGATCTAATTCAGAACTAGCCCCAGCTGTCACAATGTTCACTTGCTTAAAGGGATTGTTTTGGGAAGCTTCTCTTCAACCCCTGAACCCTCTCTATGTTTTTGTTTTTACACCCCAGGAGGCGCCCTAGCGCACGCCTTCTTCCCATGCCGAGGGGAGGCTCACTTTGACATGGCAGAGCGCTGGACACTGAATGGCTACAAGGGCCACAACCTGTTCATTGTGATTGCCCACGAGGTGGGCCACACGCTAGGCCTGGAGCACTCTCCTGTGCGCCATGCTCTCATGTCCCCCTACTACAAGAAGCTGGGGAAAGCCACAGTGCTGAGCTGGGATGACATCACTGCTGTACAGCAGCTTTATGGTGCGTAGGCATACTCCACTCTGAGAGAGGAACATTAAAGCGATTTTAAATTCTATTTGAATTTGAACAAGATTTTGAACCAGTCACTTTACATGCCAGCTACTACTTTAAAAAAAATGGGAGTAGAAGAAAAAACTTGTGGAAGAGAGCGAGAACATGTGGAGGTAATAGTCAGTGGTCAGGTAGAGGAGGAAACAAGGTTACATGAGGGTGTGGAGATGATGAAATGACATTGAGACCTCATATTGAACTTAGTCCACAAATCTGACTAGAGATTGGATCAGTATCAGTTTATTTAACCCATCACCATCTGCTGTGCAATCATTCACCATGACATCATAGTGTCCAATGACTCTGTCATACAGTATATGAAGCATAATTTGGAAAAAGCTAAAGGTTCACATTTTTTCATATTAAAAGTGTGGCTAAAGCCATCCCATTTATTACAGGGAATCACACCGGGTAGCATAGGCTGCTGTATAGACTCCATTGTTCCATCCGACCACTCTGATGCTTTACCCAAAGGGATGTCCAGAGATCACTATATCGCAGAGCCAGGCTTCTGGCAGCTGGAGACAGTGTTTATCAGTATTTTTTTTCCATCCTCTCGTCCCCTCAAAGTCGTACCAAAGTATACAAGCAACATCCTTGTACATTAACATTTCCAGACAGTAAAACAGGGAGAAGCCAGACAAACTATCTCCCCATGTTTTGTCTCGCTCTCCTTAGGGATGCTGATTTTTATCAGACCTTTACACAATTGTTTGCTCAACCTTTGCCAAACAGAACGGGTGGGCAACATCTGGAGACAAATCAAAGGAGACGTTGTGTCTGACTCAGCGGCATCGGAAAGTCATTTGGCTCTTTTGAGTAAAGTAAATCAAATGTCAGCTCAGCTGTCAGTATCTCAGCACTCAGTCATCCGCGATGTCTTGGGTTTTCCATGCTGCAATGTTATGGCGTGCCAATTAGTATCTTTTGTGTATCTCTCTAACTTGCTTTGAAACAGGTATGTAGGTCATATCTGTACTTGTCCATAGCAGAAAGCTGTGTAGTCAGAAATAATGTACATGAATCACAGGCTTTTTGCAGATGCACTTGGTCTATAGTGGTAACATAGAAGAATATGCATATATACTATGTATAGTCATAAAAGCTTATACATTACTAAAGCTACTGTCCTTTTTGTAATTGAATGTTCTCTGTAGGGAAGCCAGAGAGTGGTCAGGTAGTCCAGTTGCCTGGTCAGGTGTTCAGCTCTGCCCTGCAGGACTGGGAGCTGTCCCAAGGGGGCACTGGAGAGCCTGATTCCACCCCACCACCATACTGCAGGGGCTTCTTTGATGCAATCACTATGGGTAAGATTGAACTTGTGGTCATTATCTGAGCATGCTAAAAGGGCTAAAAAAAATAAGTTCCATTGAAATGAATGGCTCTCTGTCGCCCGACTGGAAGTTGTACCTACCTAACATATTTGAGGTTATAAGCAAGGTTTGAATAAGAGATGAGGTTTCAAACAAGACTAACATGACAAGTAAGCAACACCATCTGGTGGATTTTGGCATACGACTATTCTGGAACATAAGTTTACATGAACAGTAGGTTGAGAATTCCTCATTGACTTCTGAAGACAGTGATATACTCTGATGCCTATAAAGCGTCCATGTTCTATTACCTTGCAGACCAAGATGGTACCATCCTAGTATTCCATGGGGGGCTGTTCTGGACTGTGTCTCCTTCAGGCAAGGCCAGCTCCCCTCTACCACTGCAGAACCGCTGGCCAGGACTACCCCCTGCCATTGAGGCAGCTGCTCACTCAAAGATGGACAATAAGTTATACTTTTTCAAAGGTAGTCTGCACATGATACAAGTAACCCATCAACCATCTCCAATCCAAAATTAAATCCAGAATTGGCTTCCTATTTCGCAACAGAGCCTCCTTCACTCATGCTGCCAAACATGCCCTTGTAAAACTGACTATCCTACCGATCCTTGATTTTGGCGATGTCATTTACAAACTAGCCTCCAACACTCTACTTAGCAAATTGGATGTAGTCTATCATAGTGCCATCCGTTTTGTCACCAAAGCCCCTTACACTACCCACCACTGCGACCTGTATGCTCTCGTTGGCTGGCCTTCACTATACATTCGTCGCCAAACCCACTGGCTCCAGGTCATCTATAAGTCTTTATTAGGTAAATCCCCGCCCTATCTCAGCTCACTGGTCACCATAGCAACACCCACCCGTAGCATGCGCTCCAGCAGGTATATCTCACTGGTCACCCCCAAAGCCAACACCTCCTTTGGCCGCCATTCCTTCCAGTTCGCTGCTGCCAATGACTGGAACGAATTGCAAAAATCATTGAAGCTAGAGGTTCCTATCTCCCTCAATACCTTTAAGCATCAGCTGTCAAAGCTGCTTATCGATCGCTGCACCTGTATATAGCCCTTCTGTAAATAGCCCACACTACTACCTCATCCCCATATTTATTTTTGTTTATTTTTCACTAATCTTGCACTCCAGTATCTCTATTTGCACATCATAATTTGCACATCCTTCATTCCTGTGTTAATGATGATAATTCTGTAATTTATTTCTACTCTATAGTCTATTTATTGTCCTACCTCCCAACCTTACTGCATTTTTGCACTACATTTTGCACTCTGTTTATAGATTTTCTATTGTGTTTTTTGACTGTTTGTTTAATGTGTAACTCTGTGTTGTTATTTGTCGCACTGCTTTGCTTTGTCTTGGCCAGGTCGCAGTTGCAAATGAGAACTTGTTCTCAACTGACCTACCTGGTTAAATAAAGGTGAAATAAAATAAAATAAAAAACCCGGCAATAAACGTACCTGAAATTCTGTGTTCTTGTTAAAGTAATAACTGTCTTGAATCACAGTTGGGGTTAGCGTTCAAGTTCGAGATAGACAGTACAACAGAAATGTTTTACAAAGACAGATGTTTCAGTTTGTGTCCTCATATATTTGTGTTACTGCATTGCAATTTCACATCTCACACCACCAACACCTTGCGTCTCTTCCCCCAGGCAGGCGAGTGTGGCGTTACTCAAGCAGCGGTGTGGACCCAGGCTTCCCCCTGTGGAGCAGTGAGCTTGGCCTCCCTGGACACCCTGACCAGGCCTTCTACTACCCCAACCTGGGCCACCTGGTGGTTTTCAAAGGCCACCGCTACTTTGTGCTTAACCTTGGGAGCCTGAGGCCCGAATCATACTACCCCCGCAGCCTGGAGGACTGGAAAGGCATCCCCCAGGGGGCCAACGGGGCCCTCAGCCACCCTGATGGACAGGTATACTTCTTCAAGGAGCAGCAGTACTGGAGCTTTGATCCAAAGAAGGTGCAGGTGACTGGAAGGGGGAGGTGGGACACAGAGCTGGAGTGGACAGGCTGTCTCGGAACTCAGAGGCAATGATATACTGTGACCACAAGAGGGTGCTAACTAACTGATTCAAGTGTTTGGTGAGGGTAATGTGCAATGCACATACTCAGACTAAGCAATGTCAGAAGTCAAGGGATTTGTTAATATTCCTACATCTGGGGCCTCCCGAGTGGCGCAGCGGTCTAAGGCACTGCCTCAGTGTTAGCTGTGTCACGATTCCAGGCTGTGTCACAGCCGGCCGCGACCGGGAGACCCATGAGGCGGCGCACAATTGACTCGGCGTCGTCCGGGTTAGGGGAGGGTTTGGCCGGCCGGGATGTCCTTGTCCCATTGCGCTCTAGTGACTCCTGTGGCGGGCCAGGTGTATGGTGTTTCCTCCAACACATTCGTGCGGCTGGCTTCTGGGTTAAGCGGGCATTGTGTCAAGAAGCAGTGCGGTTTGGCAGGGTTGTGTTTCGGAAGACGCACGGCTCTCGACCTACACCTCTGCCGAGTCCGTACGGGAGTTGCAGCGATGGGACAAGACTCTAATTACCAATTGGATACCATGAAATTTGGGACAAAAAGGGGTAAAAAATTATATATAGGCCTATACCATTCAAAGGTTTGGGGTCACTTAGAAATGTCCTTGTTTTTGAAAGAAAGGCACATTTTTTATCCATTAAAATAACATCAAATAGATCAGAAATACAGTGTAGACATTGTTAATGTTGTAAATGACTATCGTAGCTGGAAACGGCTGATTTTTGGGGGGGAATATCTACAGAGGCACATTATGAGCAACCATCACTCCTGTGTTCCAATGGCATGTTGTGTTGGCTAATCCAAGTTTATCATTTTAAAAGGCTAATTGATCATTAGAAAATCTTTTTGCAATTATGTTAGCACAGCTGAAAACTGTTGTGCTTATTAAAGAAGCAATAAAACTTCTTTAGAATAGTTGAGTATCTGGAGCATCAGCATTTGGGTTTGATTACAGGTTCAAAATGGCCAGAAAGAACTTTCTTCTGAAACTCGTCAGTCTATTCTTGTTCTGAGAAATGAAGGCTATTCAATGCGAATAATAGCCAAGAAACTGAAGATCTCGTACCATGCTGTGTACTACTCCCTTCACAGAACAGCGCAAACTGGCTGTAACCAGAATAGAAAGAGGAGTGGGAGGCCCCGGTGCACAACTGAGCAAGAGAACAAGTACATTAGTGTCTAGTTTGAGAAACAGACGCCTCACAAGTCCTCAACTGGCAGCTTCATTAAATAGTACCCGCAAAACACCAGTCTCAACGTCAACAGTGAAGAGACCTCTCCGGGATGCTGGCCTTCTAGGCAGAATTGCAAAGAAAAAGTCATATCGTAGACTGGCCAATAAAAAGAAAATATTAAGATGGGCAAAATAATTCAGACACTGGACAGAGGAAGATTGGAAAAATTTGTTATGGACAGACAAATCGGATCACAAAGAAGAACATTCGTGAGACGCAGACCAAATGAAAAGATGCTGGAGGAGTGCTTGACGCCATCTGTCAAGCATGGTGGAGGCAATGGGATGGTCTGGGAGTAATTTCATTTTGCAACGCCCTGCCATACCCTGTGGACGGCGCTTAATTGGAGCCAATTTCCTACAACAACAGGACAATGAATGCCAAATTGACAACTAGAATGCCAATGGTCTGCAAGGCTGTAATTGCATTAAATTGAGGATACTTTGACAAAGTTTGAAGGACACAATTATTATTTCAATTTAAAAACATTATTTATAACCTTGTCAACGTCTTGACTATATTTCCTATTCATTTTGCAACTCATTTCATTTATGTTTTCATGGAAAACTAGGACATTTCTAATTGACCCCAAACTTGCGGGTGAAATACTTATTTCAAACTTTGAATATATATATACTGGGGGCCAAAGGTTTGGAATATTACTCATTCAAGGGTTTTTCTTTATTTGCACTATTTTTTACATTGTAGAATAAAAGTGAAGATATCAAAACTATGACATAACACACATGGAATCATGTAGTAACCAAAAAAGTGTTAAACAAATCAAAATATATTTGAGATTCTTCAAAGTAGCCACCCTTTGCCTTGATGACAGCTTTGCACACTCATGGCATTCTCTCAACTAGCTTCATGAGGACCGCCACAGGAATGGAAGACCCACAAATACCTCTGCTGCAGAGGATAAGTTCATTAGGGTTACCAGCCTCAGATTGCAGCCTAAATAAATGCTTCACAGAGTTCAAATAACAGATACATCTCAACATCAACTGCTCAGCATATGTGGGAACTCCTTCAAGGATGATGGAATAGCATTCCAGGTGAAGCTGGTTGAGAGAATGCTAAGTGTGCAAAGCTGTCATCAAGGCAAAGGGTGGCTACTTTGAAGAATCTCAAATATAAAATATATTTTGATTTGTTTAACACTTTTTTGGTTACTACATGATTCCATATGTGTTATGTCATAGTTTTGATGTCTTCTTTTTTTTGCAAATAAAGAAAAACCCTTGAATAAGTAATATTCCAAACATTTGGCCCCCCAGTGTATATTCCTACATCCTCCAGTGATCTAATGTTTTTGTTTGTAATGTGTTTGTTTTGTGGGCTATAATTGACATGTGGAATTTTGCACAAATAAATTATGTTTATGTTTTCTCTTTAACAAGTTGTTGTTGGAGATGAATTCTCTGGACTCTTTAGTAGACTCTTGCGTTCATAATTACCTTTTTGTATAATTTTTTATAAAATACCACAATATATTTGCATTTGCAGCAATTCCTTGATATCCTAATGATGTGACCAAGGGACTGTTCCAGCCAGGGACCTCCTCTGCATTAAAAGGATGATACAATTCTGCTCATGTGAGATCAAAAGAGAACAAGACAACAGTAAACATGTCACCTGTGACTAACACATTTCAGTTTGTTATTATAGCTCCAGCTTTGGGCCAATCAGTGTATTTTTGTAAATGCAGAAGACATCATTCACCCAAGTTTTATCAAAATAGGGCCAGTGCTGTCTGAGATATCCCGTAACGTAGCCTACTGACAGAGATAGATCCACAGACCCATCCCCGATTTAATCGTGGGGACCATTATACTAGTTGTAATCTCTGTAACCCAGAAGAAAAATATCGCGTTCACGCAGAATCTTCACACGGGAGATTATACTGGTTGTGAGTACTATGTAACAATGTGTAAGTGCACTCTTACTCTAGGCCGCTACCTGCCTATGTAACTACCATGTAGCCTACCAGCTCTCCTGGTGACCTCTCTGAGCCAAATATCTATTGATGAATACTAGTTATTTCCTTCAGGTTTATTGCTACTTTTTACACGTTTTGATCAATTAAACCCATATGTGATTTGCATCACTATTTGATTTGAATTTGCGCATTTCTTAGGTTTCATTAAATGGTTAATGTTAGTGCCTCTTAAATTATGTATGGAAAAGGTTTGATATGGCTTCCTATTCCAAAAATGTAAACCGAATAGCTAGCCTACCACTATCTATTCTGTTGATTGTGGTGAACTTTATCCGTTCCACATTACTGAGCGCTAATAGGCTCTGCGCAAAAACTGCTGCTTCGAGCTCCCCAAACTCCAGCGCGTTATAGCGCGCACACTGCTGTAGACAGTCAGACAATCCCTCCAGAGTTGGAAGGCAAAATCCTATCAACACGACAAAGGCGGGGACCGGGAGAACAGTACAGAATGTCTCACGACGTTGCAGATTTACATGGAATTCGTTTACTTTGACGATACATTAGGACGATATATTCGTGCCCTGCGGCGTTGCCTTCCCAAGACGCGCGTCTCCAAGCTTTATGCACTTCACAATACAGGTAGTGTTCAAACTCTCACTCGAAAGGAAACCTAAATTCGCGGACAATGACAGCTTCAATAATTTTGAGCTTTCTTTATATTTGGATGTTTTCACCCAGTCTGTCACAAGGGACCGGGGTTGTCTATCAGTTTCCAGGTGTGACATTGCAACGCATCGAAACTGAACACACTACTGGACCCCTTGCAGGCACCAACCCGGCTCGCAGGTAAGTGGACCTCAATCAAATAAGTAGGCTAAATGAAAACCTAGTGAAGTCACTCATGTATTCATCAGATAACTGATTATGATTCCAAGGTTAAACATATACTGATCTGTAGAAATAAATGGATAGTTCAGGAAGTTGGACTTGTTGTGTATGTTTGAGCATGACCATGTGCATTGACTTTATTCTGAATGAAGTAGCCAATAGTATATAACTGTTGCAATTAATTGCTTATACCTGCTATGAATAACGAAATGAAAAGCTGTACTGGCAATAATTAAACATAAAGATGTGGCTCTGGTTTGGTTTGGAGACTACTTCAAAATTGCCCATTGTTGCCAATCTAACATGTGAATTGTTTATCAGCACTAGTTTATGACACTGTGCTTTATTATCCATTGTTAAATGGAAAATAGTTTTTGGCTACCTTTTATTATGAACCCCATCTCCCAGACACACACACACACACACACACACACTAAAACTCTACCTCCCTGTGGTCGCCTTTGGTAGGAACTGGTGTCAGTACACAGTGTCGAAGGTTGTATCATGCCAGGTGCACAACGGGACGGAGACGCTGGTACAGCGAGTGTTTCAGAGTTGCCGTTGGCCAGGACCCTGTTCTAACCTCATCAGGTATGAATGGCACAGTTCACTCACTGACCCCACAGGCCCTTCATGCAGTGTGAGTGTTATGCAGCAGCAAATACAACTTCAGACATGAGGGGTTATGATTTCTGTGTTGCGCTGGGACCCATATTGAGTTTAGGGAATATCCGCTTATTTCAACAAGCTAGATATAAATCCTAATGGGTTGCAGTAGCTTATGAGGTAACAAACCGTCTTGCTGAGCCAAAAGCTTTGGGAGAAGGGCTACCATTTTCAGGTTGCCCTTGGTTGGGATAGCTATGGGTCAAGTGCAACTACATTTTGGTGCCACTACATTTTGGTGTTTTCAGAATCATAATTCTACATCTCCTGAAGACAAAGCCATCTTGAGGGAAAATATCAGACCATTGATTCTGGTTGCAGTTCAGCTGGCCAAGTCTGTCCAAATGTTGCACAGGGTTCATAATTATGATGTGTTTATATTTTAGTGTTTATATTAATTATGATGTGTTTATATTTTAGTGTTTATATTAATTATGATGTGTTTATATTTGAGTGTTTATATTAATTATGATGTGTTTATATTTTAGTGTTTATATTAATTATGATGTGTTTATATTTTTGGTCTAAAGCGTCCTTAATGTCATCCAGCTACAGACAGTCTAATGACTGATAATTCGCTAGCATGGAAATGCTCTTTGTTAAGTTGTTTGTTGGTCGAAGAAGGCAGATTTACTCCCTAGACCATCACACAGAGCACCAAGTCATCCACCATTAAGGCATATGAATATGATTTTTCCCATTCCAGTATTCCCAGGTCTGCCATTGCTCCCAGAAAAGACACTGATGTAAGACCATAGCCGTTTATCATAGATGTGTGTGATTTGTAACTGTGTGGTTGCATTCCATTGTTTTATGTCTTTTGGATCCATCCAGAAAGACTACTTTAATGGACTCTGGGTATTCGGTCATAGTGTTAAGCTTGGATCGACATTGTTATTTTATCTCTATGTTTTATGGTTTAAACATATTTTGATTTAGAGTTATTCCCAATGTAAAGAGGTCAGTGTATTCTCTCCCTTGTAAAGGATTTAAATGACTTCTGTGAAGGTTTGTCCTAATGTTACTGACATCAGTGTTAAGACCTCTAATGATGTCCGTGAAGTGAACACCTGCCCCAGTGCCACAGTTCTGCCCGTCAGTGGCTATAATCTGCTCTCAGTTACAGGACTCTGGTCCGGCCCACGTACAGGCTGACGTATCGCCAGGTGACAGCATTGGAGTGGAGGTGCTGCCCTGGCTTCCTGGGAGACGATTGTAAAGAGGGTGAGTAGAGGACTGTACAGATGTAGGATCTTCATTTGATCACTTTTGATGCTGGCAATTTTCCTGCAAATGCTGATGAGCTTCGTGATTTACATAAATTCACTGAAATCTCACACTAACACATGGTTATATTAACAGTACTGCACTTTTCATGTAGCCTACTTTTGTCCAGCTAACCACCGATCAAGCAACATTATGGACTAAACGTTCAAATTCTGTTGCTGCGGGATTATTTTGCTGTGTCAAATTAAGATCCTACATCTGTACCTGTGTCTGTCTGTCCTTCCGTCCGGTCGTCTATCTGTCTGTCTGCCTTTTAAACTCAGAGAGCTGGTGAGGTGGAGGTAGTAATGCCACAAGGGCACTGCAGTCAAAACAGTGGTCCCCTTGTGTACCTCATACCTTCTCTGATCCTAAACTCCCTGCTATGTACTGTATGACATCAAAATCACAGGGTGAAAAACAATGGCCGATCATCACCCACTCATGCACTGTATTCTAGGCTGGGCATTTTGTTTTTGTGGTTTGTTTTGTTTACTGGATCTCCTGTCTGTGGTGTAATGAAGACAAAAGATAGGGATAGTCACTGAACCAGATTATACTTACTTGTCCTCCCTCTTGGTGGAACTCACTGTTCTGCTTTTTCTTGGGACAATGTTCCTTATCGTACGTTCACATGGGGCAAGGGGTTAATGGACCAAGGCACAATGTTTCTTCTGTTACCGATATGGTGGTTCAGAGTTAATTTAATAGATTTTTATTTTACATGTATTTTTGAAGGGAGTCCAATTGAGACTAAGGTCTCTAATTTATGACTGGTGTCTAATACAGAGAACATGGCTCTGCTCCCCATTTCAGATTGGAGCTCTGTTCAACATAGGAATGGCGATGACCCTCCTCTGTGCTGACTCTGAGGAGTCAACTTACAGAAGGAAAGCAATGTTATGAAGATGTGAAATTAATGTTAATGGCAGAATTGTTTTTGCAGATTCCAATATAAAGTTGTAATGGGTCAAAGTCTAAATTAAGAATGGCCTCACAGGGGTTTCAGCTTTTTGGGTCTATGTTGTTCTCAAAGATTATTTCTCTGTATGCATCGCTATCTATCTTTCCTATCTTGATGTTCCACTGGTTACTGCTGAGTATGCTGCACTCTGATAGTGTACAATTGAACCAAAAAACGTTGTCGTTCTGTATTTCTAAGTCATTGTGCGGTGACTCACACACAAAGTATTGTACAACAAACCTTGTTGGGACACAACATTCAGTCCCATTCAAAATCCTATTTTCCCTAACCCTAAACCTAATCCTAAACTTAACCATAACCCTAACCTTAACCCCAAAACCGAACTTTAAACCTAACCCTAGGCCCTAACCCTAAAACTAACCCTAGCTCCCAAACCTAAACCTAATTCAAACCCTAACAATAAGTCTAAATCTAAGATTTGCGTGAACCTCAAGCACCCATTACAAATTAGGATTCATCACTGAGTCATGAACATCTGCTACTGGCCCCACCACCAAACATCTCCATCTCTGCGTGGCTGTGTACTCCGCAGGCCTTATAGGACCTCAATCATGGGAATCAGATTTTCCATGCATGACTTGATCTGTTTATTTTGGTGAAGAAAATGAGTGCTAGTCAGATTTTTTTTTTTTTTTACTGAATCAAAAATATATATATAAAAAAAGAATGGAATAGAATGTCGGTCTGGAAAGCGCCAGTGTAGCCTTGTTGGAGTTTGAGGTGAGGGACCCTGTGTAGTGTCGTACTGTGGGAGAGATGGGAGAGTAGTCCTGTCAAGCTCAGTTGGTAGCGGTTGGCGTTTGTATTGCCAGGATTGCTGGGGCCACCCATACGAAAACTGTGCGTTGGAGAAAAGTGTCTGCTAAATGGTATACTATGTACAGTGCCTTCAGAAAGTATTCACACCCCTTGACTTATTCCACATTTTGTTGTGTTACAGCCTGAATTCAAAATGGATTACATATATTTATTTTTCTCACCCATCTACACACAATAACAAAGTGAAAACATGTTTTTAGAACATATACTTATATATATATATATCTCTATCTCATTTATATAAGTATTCACACCCCTGAGTCAATACTTTGTAGAAGCACCTTTGGCAGTGATTACAGCTGTGTATCTTTCTGGGTAAGTCTCTAAGAGCTTTCTACACATGGATTGTGTATTATTTGCCCATTATCCTTTTCAAAATTCTTCAAGCTCTGTCAAATTGATTGTTGATCATTCCTATACAATAATTTTTAAGTCTTGCCATAGATTTTCAAGTAGATTTAAGTCAAAACTGTAACTCGACCACTCAGGAACATTCACTATCTTCTTGCTAAGCAACTCCAGCGTAGATTTGCCTTGTGTTTTAGGTTTTTGTCCTGCTGAAAGGTGAATTCATCTCCCAGTGTCTGGTGGAAAGCAGACTGAACAGGGTTTTTTTCTACAGGATTTTGCCTGTACTTAGCTCCATTCCGTTTCTTTTTTTTATCCTGAAATTCTCCCCAGTCCTTAACGATTACAAACATACCAATAACATGATGCAGCCGTGGTGGCTGCTTGAAAATATGGAGTGTGGTACTCCGTAATGTGTTGTATTGGATTTGCCCCAAACAACACACTTTTTTTGCAGTATTACTTTAGTGCCTAGTAGTAAAAAGGATGTTTTGAAATATTTGTATTCTGTACAGGCTTCCTTATTTTCACTCTGTCAATTAGGTTAGTATTGTGGAATAACTACAATGTTGTTGATCCATCCTCAGTTTTCTCCTATCACAGCCATTAAACTCTAACTGTTTTTTGTCACCATTGGCCTCATGGTGAAATCCCTGAGAGGTTCCTTCCTCTCCGGCAACTGACTTTGGAAGTACGCCTGTATCTTTGTAGCGACTGGGTGTATTGATACACCATCCAAAGTGCATTTAGTAACTTCAACACGCTCAAAGGGATATTCAACATCTGCTGTTTTCAACCAATAGGTGCCCTTCTTTGCGAGGCATTGGAAAACCTCCCTGGTCTTTGTGGTTGAATCTGTTTGAAATTCATTGCCCGGCTCAGGGACCTTACAGATAATTGTATGTGTGGAGTATAGAGATTAAGTAATCATTCAAAAATCATGTTAAACACTATTATTGCACTCAGTGAGTCCATGCAACTTATTATGTGACTTGTTAAGCACATTTTTTATTATTATTATTAATTTTTAAATATTTTGAAAAACATGAATTCCACTTTGACATTATGGGGTATTGTGTGTAAGCCAGTGACAAAACACATCTCTATTTAATCAATTTTAAATTCAGGTTGTAACACAACAAAATGTGGAAAAAGTCAAGGTGTATGAATACCTTCTGAAGGCACTGTATGTGTATAAAGCAACAGAGAAAGAGAGGAGATGGGAATGCAGAGACTAGATATTTGTAACATGTATAAAATGTAGAATAGTTAGTCCTGTGTATTCCTGGAAAATGAGCAGTTGAAGCCGTACTCATTCACTGTACACATACCTGTTGCAAAACTCCATTGGGATTTTAATGACAAAAACGTTCAAAGAGCAAGGTCCTATTCACAGTCTCGTCTCTTGACTGTTCGAAGCAAAGCACCCCAGAGTCAGTGCTCAGGAGGCATTTTTATCCCTGGATAGGCAAACCACAGTTGCAGAAGTCATTACACTTATGTGGCAAGACCCACATGACTTCCCCATCTTTATCCCGAAAGCATTCACTTCTGAGGTAAATAAATGACAATCTGGGAATAGGAGGTCTCCACTGTCCCCCCCCCATCGCCAGTCGTTTAAGAGAGTGTTCGCTCCCAGGCAGCATTACATTAATCGAAACCAGCGTGTCGTTGTTGTTTCAGGCTTCGAGTTGTAATGCCTCTAGTGAGCTGGGCGGCAAGTGTGTAATCTGGCCTTGAATCCTGTGTGTGTGTGTGTGTGTGTGTGTGTGTGTGTAACCTGGTGGATGTGAGAGCTGGGCCTCAGCCAGCTGCCTGTGGTAGTGCACGCACAGCTGCTGTACCCCAGATTCCACTGGCCTATGGAAACAGCTGGTCAAGAGAAGAGTCATCATCATGTCTACTCTTTGGAACATTGGACAGGGAGCATATGATGGGACTTTATAAGCAAGTGTTCTCATGAACGGCCAACAGTGCTGGCTCTAGACTTTTAGGGACCCTAAACAAGATTTGATTTGAGGGCCCCCCACCTCGCGGAAAAACATTATTGTGGTCCCCCTCTTGACGGTGGAGAGAAACATTTCCGTTTTATAGTGCATTTCCTGCAATTCTACTCATTTTGCCATGGGGCGTGGAGAAAATGTTGCAGTTTTAAAGAAAGTTTTCTGCAATTATACAAATGTGTCCATGGAGCGGAGAGAAAACGTTTCAATTTTATAACACATTTCATGCAATTCTACTAATTTTGCCATGGGGTAGGGAGACATGTTTGCCCTTTTAAAGGAAATGTCCTGCAATTCTTCACATTTTGTATGACTTATGCCATGTTAATATTATATCTGAGTGAGAATGACTAAAGAATTCAATGGTGGCCCCCTGGCCCTGCGTGCCAGTCAGTATTCAGACATGATTACTACAAGTTTAGATAGCTGGCTAGACTAACTACCAATCAAAAAATTGTTAGCTGACCTGGCTAATTAAGAAAAAAACTGCTGATGCACAAACAAATTTCGAAATTGCAGCTGGTGTATTCTACGATTCTTACTCTCAATAGTAAGTTGACACCGCAACTGAGTTTCTAAAATACAGAACTTAGGGGACCTTAAGCAACCCCTTGTGCCGTTCATGCCTGGAACTGGCCCTGACTGCAAGTCCATGTCAAGATGAGCATGTTGCAGGCACATGGAAAGTGTCAGATTTTATAGGAAAGAAAGAAACATCTAGTTATATTATGCAGCATTTTTTAACCATAAGGTCTTCATCAGGTTCAGACACTTCAGTTGCACCAGAAAGGAAACAGTCTTTGGACGAAGGTCCAGTGACTCAAGCTGTCCATAATGTTGAAGGAACAAAACTGCAACAGATCATTTTTCAATCAGTTTCACTGAATTTTCTTTGTGTGCTTCCCATACACACCCATGTCCTTTTGAGTGCTCATATGCATCCAATCCATTAAGGATTTAGAGCCTCTGTTTTATTGTCATTTTACGTCAAGTAAAACAATTAACATTGTGGCTGCAATATTTCACTTGACTATTTTTGTTTCGCTTCGATGACTTTCATGAAAGGGGCTTGGGAAACGCTGCCACAATAATTTGCGTTCCTCCTCTAAAACCCAGGCTTTGTAGTGAATTGTTATTTGCTGAATTTATCATGATTCTTATTTGACTGATACTCCCTGGGCTGTATTTTAAGTGGCCATAACAAATTACTGTTCAGCTGTATTACTAGACATCACATAAGCGTATGCGTTTGGTAATGCTATTATTCATGCACAATTTGTCTGCAGTCAAAAGGATCTCATTTATTACCCTGATTCCAAAACAATCACGATCAATTTCCGATTGCTGCGTTGATGTGCATATACAGGAAAATCATTATCAATTTACAGTGCCTTCAGAAGGTATTCACACCCTTTGACTTTATCCACATTTTGTTGTGTTAAATAGATAGCTTTTGTCACTGGCCTACACACAATACCTCATAATGTCAAAGTGGAATTATGTTTTTCAAAATTTGTACAAATTGATAAAAAATGTCAACCTTTAAATGTCTTGAGTCAATAAGTATTCAACCCCTTTGTTATGGCATGCCTCAATAAGTTCACGCGTAAAAATGTGCTTAACAAGTCACATAGTAAGTTGCATGGACTCACTCTGTGTGCAATAATAGTGTTTAACAAAACTTGTATCCTGTTTGCAACAAGATACTAAAGTTATACTGCAAAAAATGTGGCAAAGCAATTCACTTTTTGTCCTGACTAAAAAGTGTTATGTTTGGGGCAAATCCATTACAACACATTACTGAATACCACTCTCCATGTTTTCAAGCATAGTGGTGTTTGCATCATGTTATGGATATGCTTGTCATCGTTAAGGCCTGAGGAGTTTTTCAAATAAACGGAATGGAGCTAAGCACCTGCAAAATCCTACAGAAAACCCTGGTTTAGTCTACGGTCCACCAGACACTGGGAGAGGAATTCACCTTTCAGCAGGACAGTAACCTAAAACACAAGGCCAAATATACACTGGAGTTGCTTTCCAAGAACACAGTGAATGTTCCTGAGTGACCGAGTTACAGTTTTGATTTTAAATCTATTGAAAATCTATGGCTAGAACTGAAAATGGTTGTCTAGCAATGTTCAACAAACAATTTGACAGAGCTTGAAGAATTTTGAAAAGGATAATGTGCATATGTTGCACAATCCAGGTGTGGAAAGCACTTAAAGACTTACCCAGAAAGACTCACAGCTGTAATCGCTGCCAATTGATTACTTTCCTCCAGTGCATCATTAGATTATCCAGATTTCCCTACTCACCAAGCAAAGGAAGCAAATAATCCCCATAGTGAGAGTCTGAATTTTTGAAAAACAGACTAAGAATAGAGACATCAAATGCTAGAATGATTCATCTCCAAGTACCCATAAAAATTGTTGTTTTCCATTTTTATTGTTTTATTGTCAGGAGAGTCTAAGAATTTACTGTAAACTATTCCAGACACCCCAAAACACCCTTCAAACAGCCACGTACCTCATTTATAAACAAATAAAGCTGTGACCTGGCTGACTTGAAGCGCGTCGTCTGCTAAAGGATGGGAGCCTTTGAGGCGAGCCATTGGCTTTGCTCTGAACTGCATCTGGCTGTTTGTGTTTTGCTCTGAGTGGCAGCAGACGTGAGTTATGGACGGCTGGCGGGACCAGCTGGAGAGGCCTGGTCGGGTCCCTGACTTCTGTGGACCAGCATTTGTCAACAGAAGGAATGAGATGCAGAAAAACCCACCACATCTTTTGTTTTGACCAAAGGAGGGATTTGGATGATAGGTCTTTGAAAGAGGGGTTCCTTTGCTTTTCCAGCATGGCTTGAGAACATTTGGCCGCTTTGCTTGGCTTAAGTTCTTCATCATCTACAGCGGAAGCAGTTAGTTTAAGGTGTTTTCTACTTTCTTTGATGCTGTGTCTTCATTCCCACCCCATGTGGAGACCAAAGACATTGCAGAGGGAGCGCAATCATTTTTCATACTTTTATTATTCCAAAACCCCCATGAAAATGGCCTTCAAGGAACTCCACAAGACTTTGTATTGTGTCTTTGTCATGTATTTTGAGTGAACCGTCCCTTAAAAGTGGAAGCAAGTAGATGCAATGTTCTGTGATTGTCTGCAGGCTACAGACACGTATCTGTGTGTTTGGTCAAATATTTGGACAGACTGAGCCCCCTCGGGATGCGGGTTGCATTTCTCAGAGGAAGCCCCTCTCTCAGACTCAGCTTGGGTTACAGTGACAAGATTTCAGCCGTGGAGCTGGAGCTGCTCTCACAGAAATATGCCAACCGCTTTGTTTTGATTCATGTCCTGCTAACTTAACCTATCCCACCCTCCTCTCCCATCCACAGACTGGGAAGCACCCGTAATAGACCTCTCTCAATGTGATTCAGTGGTATGAGTCAGTAGCTTGAATTCCAGGTGCATAAACAAATACCCCTTACACTGACAAAGTACTGGAAAATGGTATTATGTATCATGGTAGACACTTGGTCATGTATGTAACAGAATTATGTTTGTATAGTGGCTAACTAAGTGAAATTGTACACAAATCACTGGCTCGGGCAATATAGTGATAGTCAGATACACTGTCTTCAGTAAGTATTCATACCCTTTAACTTATTCCACATTTTGTTGTTACAGCCTGAATTCAAAATGGATTGAATAGATGTTTTTCTCCACCAATCTACACACAATACCCCATAATGAAAAAGTGTAAATTTTTACTAATTTATTGAAAATAACACACAGAAATATCTTATTTACATAAGTGGGTTTTTCTATAAACTAGGGTTTATCCGACCATTTTTTGTTCATGTCATTACATTAAGATATAAGGGGGGGATCATAGCTGCATTCAATAAAATTCACGAGTTGATTTAAAACCTAGGTTTAACCCTTTATTGTGGTTGGTGTCTTGACGGATTTGACCAAAATCTTGTGACAAAGAACATTACTTTTCTGTCCTTGCATTTATGGCAGTGTTTGTAGTCGTTATATCATATATTAAGCGTTAGTCAGTTAAATTAGACGTTGAACTTGAACCCTGTAAGAATCCTGGATCTAGCTGTCCGATGCAGTGTAACTATGTAACATTTTGTGTCTCCTTATGTTATATGGTGAAAACAGTTTTCATGGGCACACAAATCCCAAATAATAAATGCAATTTAAAAATAGAATGCTTCTAACTGAGAGTCACCTTCCCTTGATACTTAAAACCTTAATGATACTGTCATTAACGTGGTTCTTCAATAATTATGCATAATACTTGTTGGATGCGCATATGGTGTTTAATGTTTAATTAACCTTTACTTTGGAACTCAGAAATTAAACTGCTGTAATAGGCCTACCTTGAAAATCAGACATTTGCCAAATTTGGTGCTTGAAGTTATTGTAGCCAATTTATAAATTATCCGGCTCCCTTATAACTAGCCGTGATTATATTTTTAATCCGTTTTTGAGAGAGATTTGGCCACTTTTATCAGAACTCAGGATAAGACGCAGATGCAGACAGTTTGAATCACAGAGGTTTATTTTCAAAACAGGGGGCAGACAGAGTGGTCAAAACCGGAAGAACTAGAAAACGGGCTAAAGAGAACAGGAGTATGGAAACACGCTGGTACGCTTGACAAGACAAGGCGAACTGGCAACAGACAAACAGAAAACAGGTATAAATGCACAGGGGATAGTGGGGAAAATGGGTGACACCTGGAGGTGGGTCGAGACAAGCACAAGACAGGTGAAACAGATCAGGGTGTGACAACTTTTGTTTTGTTTTCCACCCTTCATTTGTGCTACTCTGTTGCGGTAAAACCATGTGCAGTTATTATGAGGACGACAACATCTAATGTTGGCTTCAACTTGGCTTTTCATACAAATCCTTCCATTAAAAAAAGGCACCTGGTTTTTGTTAATTTTCTAATTATAAAAACAGCGATGGTGAGGTTAATGCTACCGCTATTCATGGATTTATTATGTGTGCCTGCATTGGCCACATAGGCTACAGAAAAATCACAATGTGTGCATACAATCTATTTAGTCTGGCAATGTCTACATTATTCTCAAATACAGTGCATTCGGAAAGTATTCAAACACCTTAACCTTTTTTTGTTGTGTTACGGCCTTATTCTAAAATGGATTAAATGACATTTTTTCCTCATCAATCTACACACATTTTCTGCACATTTATTAAATGTGTGTAGAAATACTGTACCTTAACTATTCACGAACGTAAGTATTCAGACGCTTTGCTATGAGACTCGAAATTGAGCTTAGGTTCATCCTGTTTCCATTGATCATCCTTGAGATGTTTCTACAACTTGATTGGAGTCCACCTGTGGTAAATTCAATTGATTGGACATGATTTGGAAAGGCACACACCTGTCTATATAAGGTCTCACAATTGACAATGCATGTCAGAGCAAAAACCAAGCCATGAGGTCAAAGGAATTGTCTGTAGAGCTCCGAAACAGATCGAGGCACAGATCTGGGGAAGGGTACCAAAAAATGTCTGCAGTATTGAAGATTCCCAAGAACACAGTGGCTTCCAACATTCTTAAACGGAAGAAGTTTGGAACCTCCAAGACTCTTCCTAGAGCTGGCCGCCCGGCCAAACTGAGCAATCGGGGGAGAAGGGCCTTGGTCAGGGAGGTGACCAAGAACCTTATGGTCACTCTGACAGCGCTCCAGAAACCACTCCTCAGTAAAAGGCACATGACCGCCCACTTGGAGTTTGCCAAAAGGCACCTAAAGGACTCTCAAAAAAGATTCTCTGGTCTGATGAAACCAAGATTGAACTCTTTGGCCTGAATGCCAAGCGTCACATCTGGAGGAAACCTGGCACCATCCCTACATTGAAGCATGGTGGTGGCAGCATCATGTTGTGAGTGTTTTTCAGTGGCAGGGACTGGGAGACTAGTCAGGATCAAGGGAAAGATGAACGGAGCAAAGTACAGAGAGATCCTTGATTAAAGCCTGCTCCAGAGCGCTTAGGACCTCAGACTGGGGCGAAGGTTCACCTTCCAACAGGACAACGACCCTAAGCACACAGCCAAGACAACGTAGGAGTGGCTTCGGGACAAGTCTCTGAATGTCCTTGAGTGACCCAGCCAGAGCCCGGACTTGAACCTGATCAAACATCTCTGGAGAGACTTAAAAATAGCTGTGCAGAGACGCTCCCCAACCAACCTGACAGAGCTTGAGAGGATCTGCAGAGAAGAATGGGAGAAACTCCCCAAATACAGGTGTGCCAAGCTTGTAGCGCCATACTCAGGAAGACTCGAGGCTGTAATCTCTGCCAAAGGTGCTTCAACAAAGTACTGAGTAAGGGATCTGAATACTTATGTAAATGTGAACATTTCAGTTTTTGCTTTGTCATTGTGGCGTATTGTGTGTAGATTGAGGGGAAAAAACAACTTAATCAATTTTAGAATAAGGCTGTTATGTAACAAAATGTGTAAAAGTCAAGAGGTCTGAATACTTTCTGAAATCATTTTGTATTTTAGAATGTAATAATAATTAGAAAATCAAGGCCTAACAATGAATTATTCTTAAAGTGGTAATGGCTTGTGAGGGTTTGGGCTGTGGTTAGACCTTATTCCCAATGAGGGGAGTGGTAGAACCACAGTCGAGCCCTCACACCCTAACTAGGGGAAGTAATAATCCTCAATCAGAGACAGCTGTACAGGGTTGTCTCTGATTGGGGATTGTAATTAGGCACCCTACACATCTAACTGTGTGTGGGTCATTATGTTTAAGTCACAGGCAAAGTAAGTGTGTTTCAGTTCTTTGTCATTGCTTCGTAGTTTTTTTTGTTAATATAGTTCGTACGTGTGTGTTTATAGTTTAAATAAACCATGTCGAACTATCGCTGCGCTGCTCCTTGGTCTCTCTCTACACCCACTCTTGACAGAATGACCCACCACAACGAGACCAAGAGACGCAGTGGAAGAAAAAATCGACGGGCAAAAGAAACAAAGGAACAGCCTGGAACCCAGAAACTGTTTTTTGGGGGGCGCTATAGGGGTGGTCGGGAGTTGACGGGGAAGAGCCCGGCCACTGCACTCGTGGGGGATCCAGGAGGAGCCCCTACAGCCATGGGAGCAGAGGTACGGAGAGGAGTCGGAGGAAGACGACGACTATGTGCCTTTGTTCCCTCACTCGTGGGGGCTCCAGGAGGAGTCCTCACAGGAACTGGATTGGCGATGGAGAGAGGAATATCGGGGCAGTTGCAGCCCTCCAACGCCAGTTCCCAACCCAGTGCCTCCAGCGTCGGCCCAGAGTCAGGTACTGTCCATGCCTGCTCCGCGCACCACACCATCGATGCGCACTTTCAGCCCAGCACGGTTCGTGTCGACTTCGTGCATCACACCATCGGTGCGCAGCCAGAGCCCAGATTGGCGGAAGGATGAAGATCGCACACCACTTCGTCTACACACGATCTATGATCGAGAGAAACACGATTTGGTTTTATGAAGAATCAAAGGAGGAACAGAGGAGGTGGTGGAGAGCCTGGGTTGCTCTTCCTCTGGAAACGCATCGGGACCCGTTTCTACAGGAGATAGAGGAGGACTTCCTCTACAGTGAAGGTCAGCAACCCGGAACCTCCAGCGAAGTTCCGCAGCCCTGAGCCTACAGCGAAGGTCCGCAGCCCTGAGCCTACAGCGGAGGTCCGCAGCCCTGAGCCTCCAGCGGAGGTCCGCAGCCCGGAGCCCCCAGCGGAGGTCCGCAGCCCGGAGCCCCCAGCGAAGGTCCGCAGCCCGGAGCCCCCAGCGAAGGTCCGCAGCCCGGAGCCCCCAGCGAAGGTCTGCAGCCCGGAGCCCCCAGCGAAGGTCTGCAGCCCGGAGCCCCCAGCGAAGGTCCGCAGCCCGGAGCCCCCAGCGAAGGCCCGCAGCCCGGAGACTACAGTGCCAGAGCAGTCCGCTCCACTCGTGACATGGCTTACTTTTTTCATTTACACTTTTTGCATGCTTTTTGCTATAGTAGGCCCTATATGTACACTTATATAAATTATACAATTGTATGACATTGATCCTTTACAATTAAATGCTAGAAAAAGTCCCTGAAATTCCTTGAGTTTGACTCAAGGAATGTCTGTATGAACCCTGCTTAAAGGATGTATAGTCCTAGACCTATGTTGCTGTATAGGTGAAGTTATGGGCTAATTTGCATGTATTCACTTTTATTCCTTTCAGTACACGTGTAACTGCATAAAAATATATATTTTTAAAAATGTCGAATCATTTTGAAATGTTGATCCCAATGTCACACATTGGCCCCATTCTTTATCGAAAGACCCAAGTATTCACACCTCTGAGTCGATGCTTTGTAGAAGCACCTTTGGCAGAGATTACATCTGTGAGTCTTTCTCGGTAAGGCTCTAAGAGCTTTCCACCCCTAGATTGTGCAACATTTTCCCATTATTATCCTGCTGAAAGGTGAATTCATCTCCCAGTGTCTGGTGGAAAGGAGACTGAACCATGTTTTCCTCTAGGATTTTGCCTATGCTTAGCTCCATTTCATAAATGTTTTATCCTGAAAAACTCCCCAGTCCTTAACGGCTACAAGCATGCACATAACATGATGCAGCCACCACTATGCTTGAAAATATGGAGAGTGGTAATCTGTAATATGTTGTAATGGATTTTCCCCAAACATTTTGTATTCAGGACAGAAAGTGGTATTTGCCAAATGTTTTGCAGTATTACTTTAGTGCCTTGTTGCAAACAAGATGCATGCTTTGGAATATGTTTATTCTGTACAGGCTTCCTTCTTTTCACTCTGTCAATTAGGTTAGTATTGTGGAGTAACTACAATGTTGTTGGTCCATCCTCAGTTTTCTCATATCACATCCATTAAACTCTAACTGTTTAAAAGTCACCTTTGGCCTCGT
Source organism: Thymallus thymallus (assembly GCA_023634145.1). Classification (NCBI taxonomy): domain Eukaryota; kingdom Metazoa; phylum Chordata; class Actinopteri; order Salmoniformes; family Salmonidae; genus Thymallus; species Thymallus thymallus. Next base: position 22,495,855 of record CM042391.1, on the reverse strand, counting down.
GGTGCAATCCCTGAGCGGTTTCCTTCCTCTACAGCAACTGAGTTAGGAAGGACGCCTGTTTCTTTCTAGTGACTTGGTGTATTGATACATCATTCAAAGTGTAATTAATAACTTTGTCATGCTCAAAGAGATAATCAAGTCCATGCAGCAATTTTTATTCCTGAACTTATTTAGTCTTGCCATAAAAAAGGGCTTGAACACTTGACTGAAGACATTTCAGCTTAGATTTTTTATTAATTTGTAAACATTTCGAAAAACATAATTCCACTTTGACATTATGGGGTATTGTGTGTAGGCCAGTGACAGAAAATCTAAATTTAATACATTTTGAAAAAGTCAAGTGGTGTGAACACATTCTGAAGGCACAGTATAGCCTTGGTTATTTAAGTCAAATTGCTGAATATGTCAGCAGCTGTAAAAGTTTTCAATTGCTGTTGACCCCATTTGAGTCAGAATTAATGTATTTGCAAAAGATGCATTTCAGACAGTCCCATAAGATATGATCAAATGTACTTGTGGGAAACAAAAGTGTGTTTTTCAATGTTTGCTTAACTTTTGTGTCTGCTAACATTTTTAGATGTGGTCAAAGTGCCGGGAATAATTGTGGTCATATGGAGCTGAGAAGGATGGCAGGGCCTGCCCTCGTCACTGTGGAGCTGGCCTGTCAACAGGTGGCTAAGGGGGAGAGGGAGAGAAGGATATGAGTTAAGAGAGGGAGAGAAAGAAAGGAGAAAGGTAAAAACAGCCTCAAGTTATGGCCCTGGTCCAAATCTGATAGTGTAGGCATATATGTAGGGTCTGCCTGCCAGTGTTGGGGTGGATGGATGGGAGTCACCTTGACCCTGGAGTTCCTCTCAAACATGAGCTGAGTGAGTCACTGTGGCCATGGCCTCAGGTTAATACTCCCAGTGAGTTGTCGCCAGTACCTCTTGGGTAAAAAAGTTTACAATTGACTGCAAAATGTCAGCTCATTATTTCCAAGTCAGGGACATCTTCTTGTTTTCTCTTGAAGGTGTAGATTTGAATTGGAGGCCATGCAAACATAACCTTTATAATATATACTCTGTTTGTGTACACTAGGTAAGGACCATAGGACCATTACTTCCTTCTGATGGACCTTTCACTATGCACATATTACATAGCAGGCAAGAGGCACTAAATGACTCCAAGTGCATTCACTGTGTACAGTGTGTGCCGTATGTGCGTTCTGTGTCCAAGTTTTTTCTTCTTTGTGTGAATTTTACCTGTAGTATGTCCTCCCTCTCCTCTATTCTTCCCACCTCTTTGTTTCTCTCTCCTGATCCCATCTTCTCATCGTCTCTCTGGCTAAGTGGACCAGTAAGAGCTGAAGATGGAAGTCAGTTCAGTCATAACCAGACTGTTAATCGGTCTGTGTGCTGGGGAGTTCCCAGACAGCAGTCCATGTAAATCGGCATACTGCTCTCACTGCTCATTTTGACTTTATGGCCAATGATGCATTCTGTTAATACAGGGTCTGTCTGCAGACCTCATGTCCACAGGCACAGATTGTCAGTGACAGCATCCCCACAGCCCCTGCATCCCTGCCGTACCATCCCAGCCTCCACTCACCGCTATTTTATTGTCTGGCTCCATAAATCAAACGGCGGCTAAACTTCCACTACTTTCGTTTAAATCGCCATATAACTCAGTTTGGGGCACACCTGAGTCTCTCACCAGATTGTTTGGGCGGCTGGGAAAAAGTCTGCTAACAAAGCAGGAGCCTGAGTCTCTGTCTGTGGTAATGACCAGTTGGGAGCATCTCCCCGTTATAAAGCAATAAATCTGAGGCAGAAGATAAATAAATCTGTAGATTTGGAGATTGCCTGTGTTGCTACAGCACGGCTCCACCCTGAGCACTTACAGGGCCGTGCAGTCATAGATCAATCAATCAATCAAATGTATTTATAAAGCCCTTTTTACATCAGTAGATGTCACAAAGTGCTATACAGAAACCCAGCCTAAAACCCCAAACAACAAGCAATGCAGATGTAGAAGCACGGGGTGGCTAGGAAAAACTAGACAGACACCTAGAGAGGAACCAGTCCTCTTCTGGCTGTGCCTGGTGAAGATTATAAGAGTATGTGGCCATTTGTTCAAACATTAGTAGATGACCAGCAGGGTCAAATAATAATCAGTGGTTGTAGAGGGTGCAACAGTTCAGAATCTCAGGAGTAAATGTCAGTTGGTTTTTCATAGCCAAGCATTCAGAGGTCGAGACAGCAGGTGCGGTAGAGAGAGAGAGAGTCAAAAACAGCAGGTCCGGGACAAGGTAGCACGACCGGTGAACAGGTCAGGGTTCCCTAACCACAGGCAGAACTGTTGAAACTGGAGAAGCAGCACGACAAGGAGGACTGGGGACAGCCAGGAGTCATCAGGCCAGGTAGTCCTGAGGCATGATCCTAGGGCTCATTTCCTCCGGGAGGGGAGGGAGAGAGAGAGGGAGAGAGAGAGAATTCACACAGGACACCAGATAAGACAGGAGAATTACACCAGATATAATAGACTGACCCAAGCCCCCAGCACATAGACTATTGCAGCATAGATACTGTAGACTGAGACAGCCAAAACAATAGTGATTTATATGGATTCTGACAGCCAAAACGATAGTGACTTCTATGGATTTTGACAGCCAAAACAATTGTGACTTTTATGGTTTTTGACAGCCAAAATGATAGTGACTTATAGGTACCTTGACCTTACGTACAGATACTCCCTATAAGTCAGCATAAAAGACTTTCCCCCTTCCAAACCGACTTCAGGGCGTCCTGGTTCTGCAGCCAGGTCCCCAGTGAGATGTGTTTCATTTGGCTTGGGTCATGTCCAAGGGTCCCACGCTCTCTACTGGCATGGTAAATCAATCAGGCTTCCACAGCTTCCTGCTCTTTCTCTTCTCTTCCTTCCTCTCTCCTCCCTTCTTTCATCCTCAAGGCTTTGGGCAAAGGGCCTAAGAACTCGGGACCCTCTGTGTTTGGTTGATCTAAGAAAATATTTTGGTGTGCCGCTTGCTTGTAAGGATGACCCATGGAGAGTTGGTCAGCTCAAGCCCCCAAGCAGCCCCATGCAGGCCAGTTCCTCCTCAGCGCCATAGGAGACCAACACAGACACCAGCAGATCCCATCTTTACCAATTATGGGCAGAATCCTCTCAGAAACATTTAAATTAGACAAAATATATCCGCCCCACTGCGTCATGCGCGTTTCAGTGACATCCATATCTTGACATTCCCTCTCATCTCAAGACGTCAGTGATGTGCTCCCCTACTGTGAACACTCCAATGGAAAAAGCGGGCAGCCTTCAAAAGAGGAAAATGCACCTGCCCCTTAAACTCCTTTTAACTCTCTGATCACAGACATGCCCATATGCTGCTGACACTGTAAACACATACAACTCATCTCCAATCAAGAGGTTATCTTCACTTTAAACCACAATGACTGTAAGCAGTAGTTTTTGAGAGATACTGTACACAGATAATCAACTCTAAACGTGTGTGTTTTGTGGAAAAACTGCTCTCTGTTGTTTTAGTTGCTGATGGGGTTTTAACGGAGTTCTCCAGCAATGATCTTGGGGTGTGTTGTAGAGAGAACCAGGCAGTGTTTAAGTAAGGTCCAGATGAGATCTTCCATCCCCTCTTACTGTGAGCCTGGAGGGTAATCACAACGCTGGGGGACTCTGGAGCCTGGTTCTCATTTCCCCTTCCACCACGGTCCCCCCTCCCTCCCTCGCCTTCTGACACAGCCTTTTAGATGCCTATCTCTGGCAGGGATATTTTGTAGTCTTTATCTAGAATTGTAATGGGACTGCAGTTAAAGAGCTCAACTGGGGCTGTGCCAGGACCTCCCCAGTGCTCCTCAGTGCCCATGTGCTCTGCCAGGTATCCATCCACCCCTGGTGCTGCTTTGTGAACTCTGTCTTTTCAATGTATTTCACCTGTGTTTTATGGCTTTGGGACAGTATCAATTGCAATTCCTATGTTGAATGATTGCGTTCGTGGAAGCTCAAACAGTCAAAATGTATGATTACATTTGAAGGTGAACAAGGGTTTTTCCCTCAAGGTAATTAGAAGTGACCGATAACTCTGTCATGAAACCCAGATCTACACATGTTCAGTCCCCATTGTTGTTTTTTCAGGTCAATGTGTTTAATGGTTTTGGCAAACAGACTTCCCAAGACTGGGTCGTGTTAGGTTGCGTTGAGTCATGTCGAACCATACATTTCTCTGTAGTTCAGTCACGTGTACAGCCATATACATTTGAGTGTGTGAGTTAAAATGTAGAGACGTGACTGTCTGGTATCAAGTAGTTTCAGTGGAGATTTGTTTGTAGTTCATTAATTCACTCCAGATGGAACAGGGTTAACTCACACACCCTTGCACCTTTCCTGGGAAATCTGGCATTTAAACTCTGTTTGTCCTCAAGTGAATTGATTATGATGCAGATTATTTGTTTTTCCGTAACTTTTTCCATATCACACATCATGGCTAATTTAACATCTGAGAACATTCTCCGCTATTCACATGAATTACACGTCTCTGGCATCTTGCAACTTACTGATTCATAAGAGCAGGGAAAACATACAAGGATGCCTAGCCCTACCTAAGGAAAAACATGCATTAGCATGCTATTTTTAATGCACTATAGATATACGGTTCATGCGCAAAAACAGTGGTTTGATTGCGAGAACCAGGTTTGTATTTTTCTTGAATATTAAGTTCCCAAGCTGGTGCGGCCCATATCCCTATTTTATTTATTTATTTAAAACAATTTTGGGGGGGGTGGATGGGCAGTAGCTTTAATATTGCAGATAGATTGTAGCTTCCATCAATGTAATTGTCTGCATCATTTCCAATCCCCCATATACTTTGGGGAAAATAAATACAGGACCAGTCAAAAGTTTGGACACACCTACTCATTTATTAATTTATTTAACATTTATGTAACCTAGGCAAGTCAGTTAAGAACAAATTCTTATTTACAATGACGGCCAAACTACAGGGTCAGCCATAGTAATACAGCGCCCCTTGAGCAAATTAGGGTTAAGTGCCTTGCTCAAGGACACATCAACAGGTTTTTCATCTTGTCGGCTCGGGTATTCGAACCAGCGAACTTTCAGTTACTGGCCCAACGCTCTAATTGCTAGGCTACCTGCCGCCCCTAAACTCATGAGTTTTTCTTGATTTTTACTATTTTCTACATTGTAGAATAATAGTGAAGACATTAAAACTATGAAATAACACATGGAATTTTGATTTGTTTAGCACTTTTTTGGTTTTACTTAAAATATATTTTAATTTATCCCTCTAACCCTTCCACCCCTCCTTTAATTTGAGTAAACACTTAGACTTCTACTTCCAGCTTATACATACTATATACATTTTACGGACACAATCTATTTTACAATAGTTATATTTTGTTTGTTTTTAGTCCTGTCCTTTAAAAGAACCCTTTTTGGTTCCAAATAGAACCATTGTGGGTTCCATGTAGAACCCTCTGTGAAAATGGATGGAACCCACAATGGTTCTACTTGGAACCAAAAAGGGTTCTACCTTGAACCTTTTAGGTTCTAGATAGCACCGTTTGTTCTAAGAGTGTACCCTCAACCTCTCTCATCTCTTTCTGATGTCCATCCAGTTTGATTTTTATTTGCCGTATATTTTTAACTGTGCTGTTTCACAAACGTTCTGAACCTACGTATATACATTTTATGGGCACATTTTATTTACATTAGTTATCTTGTTGTTATTATTCCCACCCTTCAGCTCCACTCAACCCCTCCCATCTATCTCTTAACACCCTCCATATTGGATTTCTATTTGCCATATATTTTTCAACTGTGCTGTGATGTTTCACAAAAGTTCTGAACCTTTCTATTCTCATAGTTTCTATAGATTGTAAATTAAAGATAAAATGTTTTGCTAAAACTATTATTAAATTATTTATCGATTGACTATGACTTTTCAAATCACCTAATAGTGCTATCTGCAGAGTTAGCTGCAGGTAAATGTTGCAATTCTTCAGCCATTCCTAGACCTGTGACCAAAACAAGCTTCATATGGACAGCGCCAAAATAAATTATCTAATGACTGTCTGTCTATTCGCAGCAAAATCTGCAGAGCTGGGAAGATTGTATCCCCCATATACTGTATATAACATTCTATTGGTTGCAAGAATTTTGTATAATAATTCAAATAAAAAAAGTCTTAGTTTTGAATCCGGCTTTGTTTTGCGTATCATTTCATAAACCATATGCCATGGAATCGGTACATCGAAAATAGGCCCATATCACTTAGTAGCAAGCGATAACCCCAACCTTAGACTGGTGAGGATAAATTGTTTTGTTAAGTCTCTGTCAGCTGTGCATCCAACTGCATCCAACTGCCAATAGATATCAGCTTTGGTACTGTAAGTGATAATCAAAATGGAATGGCATGACACATTGCACCACGGAATGTGAGAACAAGACAAACAGATAGATAGACAGACGGATAGACAGTATAGAGCCCAGGGGAATGCAGAGCAGGAAATGGTAGAGGCCAGCTGAATGGGACAGGTGGACACACTGTCCGTAAGAGAGGGATCCGGCTCACTTCGCTAGAGGTTAAGGGTTCAGGTTTAGGTTTGGAGTGGGACTTACACTCGTCACTCACACTATCCCCTATGGCACCATCAGTCTTTTGAGCCTGAGAGACAACAAGCACACCCTGTGGGAGTTCTCTGGGCCCTGGGCGACCAACAGTAGCTGAACAAGAGCTGCTGTACCATGGCCAGCTGTAACAGGAGCTCTTGGCAGGTATTTTGGGGTACAGTTAGTCCTGCTTAGGGTTATGAGGAGGATGGTGTCCGTGCAAACAATCTTTTTCCCAGAAATTTCTACAGGCTTATTGTGATAGCTGTCTGATCAAATCTTCACCCTGGTGTTATTTGCTTGGGCTTGTAGTGTGGGAAACATGAGAATTGTGGATGTTGCATGGATGATAAGGACATGAAAGGAGCAGCTGCCCACTGTAGGAAACTACGGTATGCAGATGTAGAAAGGAGGACACAATTACTTATTGTGGTCTGACTTAAAGTTCCATCTTCCATCAAAGTGTCATGGCTGGGGACAGTGGACATGGAGTGAAGAATGACTGCTACATTTATCCCCTGACACATTTTTACTTTAGCATATGTTTCATCAACTAGGGTTCAGATATGTTTTGTGCAATGCTTGCCCAAACTCCAAGCACATCTGTCCACAGCTACTCTTTACTGGAATCACTTTGACTCCTTGAGCCACCTAGCATGAGTGTGTTGGGGAATTGACAGTCCACCAGAAAGTGAGCCTACACTTGGCCCACTTGACCCAATGTGTGCCTACACTTGACCCACTGTGACACTGTAAATCTGCCAGAACTAAGGCGACAGAGAAGAGCCAGGCTCAACTCTAACTGACCGCTGAGGGAGGGGTGAAGGCGAGGTGGCGGCTGGCCACTCCTATTCTTCTGGGGAGCTCCATTTAGCATTCAGCCACATGCCACCTGATTGCAGAGCTCTAAGTAAGCCAGCAGTTTAATCAAGCCACATTCCTCAAACTCAACTAATACTGTAATTCCAGAATCTGCCATCATTTTGCCACATGTCCTTCATAAGCAACTGTTTGGAATGGGATACTTCGCAAGACAGCTGTCGTACCCGTCTGTCGAGTAACTCAACACTGTGAATACTTCACAGTGACCTTTCTATGTCTATATGTCTACGTTTCTATGTCTAAACAGAAGAGACTACTCGTTTAATTATGGAGCTTTAAAAAAAAAAAAAAAGTCAAGATACATGACTCATGCCTAGACTGTTTTAATCAGATAATACATGCAGCCTTATCAACAGTCCATATATCTTTAAGCCCTCTTAAAGATTTGTGTGAGTACCGTACGTATAGTGCGTGAGTTGTGAACCTTATAAGGGCCGTAAGTGAGAACATGTTTCTGTGCAGTACCATGAGGTCTGAATCACGAGGCATGAAATCATTCATTCCTTTGAGCATTTAAAATTTCACATGATTCTTAGCGTTCGAGCTGAGAAATTTGTCAAATGCTTCTCAGCAGGAAGGTCTCCCCTCACCAGGATAAAGTTTGCCAGATCCACCCAGCTCGGTTTCCATCTCTAACTCTGACTCAGTCAGATGATACCACCGCTCTATGCTAAATGGTGGTGCATAACGCAGTAATAAAGAAGATCAAGAGCACTAGGGGCCCGATTCAGACTTTCGACATTTCCAATACCAGTGCCGACAAGGTGAAAAACCTGTCTGTCTCCTTACCACTATGGCTGACCCTGTAGGTAGGACGTCATTGTAAATAAGAATTTGTTCTTAACTGACTTGCCGAGTTAAATAAAGGTAAAATACAAAAATTAACATTTTTAAAATACTCTTATCTTGTATATTATTTAGGGTTAGGAAAACATTTATGAATAATACAAAAAAATTGTTTTGAAGAGCCTTTACGCACAAAATATATTCATCCTGAAAGTTGTCATATTCAATTGTTCAATCCATTAAATATTGGAACGTGAGAAAAGTGTAAAATAGAGGTTGAACAGTAGTCCTGTATATCTACCCTAATAATCCTCACTAATCACGGAACTGTGATGACAACGTTTCAGTCGCTGTGAACCGTGCACCAGGCTCCAGGTATAAACTGCTACGTTTGTTCTGCGTTCCATGATTCAAATAGGCTACATGTCCCTAATTATTGCACAACTTGTAATATGTTAGCCTAATATCATCCACTATTGCTAGCGATCCCCAGGAATAACCACACGAACGTAACAGAGGAAGAAAGGTAAACTAACAATGTAATGGAATTATGCAAAATTTAAAGAAACTAACACACAAGTCAGTGACAGTTATAAATGTATGTGGGCATAACTGACGGTGGCTACCGATAGTGGCTCATATTTAACACGATACAAATTGTAAAAAATACTGTGAAAGTCAGTGCGTATAATTAAAACATTCTAGAAATCATAAATTAACTCAGTAGGTTTGGAACTATACTGTCATTTATACATGGCTACATAAACCTATAGCTCGGGTCTCCAAATTTCATCCCAAGTTATAAGGCCAGCATTTCATTAGAAGATATGCTGATATGCATCAGTTTGCCGCCATATGACTGGTTTCACATTTGTCTCCAGCGATCATTTAAATTGTCATTTATATTTACAATCCCCTTATCCAAAAGGCTTACTCATTTACCTAGCTCTTTTCAATTTGTAAATCACAGTGCATGGAGAATGGTGTTATTTCCATGAATGAAAACACCTCGAGAGAATCTGTTGGCCAGCAAGTGTGAGGGTTTTCAGCAGTTGAATTACATTTATTCAATGTGAGGGTTATCAGCAGTTGAATTACATTTATTCAGTGTGAGGGTTTTCAGCAGTTGAATTACATTTATTCAGTGTGAGGGTTTTCAGCAGTTGAATTACATTTATTAAGTGTGAGGGTTTTCAGCAGTTGGATTACATTTATTCAGTGTGAGGGTTTTCAGCAGTTGAATTACATTTATTAAGTGTTAGGAATTTCAGCAGTTGAATTACATGTATTAAGTGTTAGGGTTTTCAGCAGTTGAATTACATGTATTAAGTGTCAGGCTCTGGCCATAGAGAAGCTTTGCTTCTCTATATTTCTATGGTCAGAGTCTGGCAGATCTATTATTTCTACGTCTGTGTGGTGTTGTGTGTGGGATCCCTAATTAGAGGCAGCTGCTAGGCATTACCTCTAATTAGGGATCTTACTTATATGTCTGTGTTCCACTCCGTTGGCGTGGTTCATTGTTATGTTGTATGTCCCGTGTTCGTGCTACGTGTGTTCCTTATATTATATTGCATTTGTTATTTTGAATAGTTCGCATCCTGTATAGTTTATTCATTAATAAACGATGTCGAACTATCGATACGCTGCGCCTTGGTCTCTCTACACACCCGAACGTGACATTAAGTGTGAGGATTTTCAGCAGTTGAATTATATTTATTCAGTGTGCACAAGGTAGACACAGCTGAAGAGCACATTACGCACTTGCATTAGGTAAGTCTGAATACCAACTACTGAGAAGTGTTAGGAAAGGTGTGTGTAGCAAAGGTGTACATTTCTATGTCTGAATCGGTCCCCAAGTGCCTTATATTGTATGGATGTAACCCATCTCATCCATCAGCCAATATGTAGCACCCACCTGAGGGATGGACAACAGTCAGCTTTGTTAGAACACTTCAGTTAAATGGAATTACTAACAACGTTGGTTTAGTTGGTTTTAAGACAGACACAGGATCTGCACGTTTGTGAGTTCAACTTGTTGGGGCTTGACATTGCAGAGGGGATGAGAAGAGGGTATTATGTCCCCCATTTGGTATTTTGTGATAATTTCACCACTAAGTAGTGGCTTGTGCTTCGCTGTGAGATCAAGTCTTCTTTCTTTATGGGTACAGTCAGACATACTATAGACCACCTCAGACGGTGGTCTATCAAATCTGCACCAGGGAGACTTAGTCTAACCGTCTCATTCTGCAAGGGTGGGGGCATACAGTGGACTGGATCAGTATTAGCTAGCGGCTGGACTCATAGTATAAATATTGTGCTGTACATACTGAACACACTGTAAAATAGGCTTAGGACGGGGTTGTAGACCGGACCATTTGTTTTGTCTGGGAGATTATTATTATTATTAGCCCAGCTTTATCGATGAGGGAGACAGGGTTGATGCTGGTGTTTTTATGCCCTGCGCTGCAAAGTAACATCTCCAGAAACGTCTTCCTCCACAACTATGTGTCTATGGGTTTGTTCCATGAGTGTGGTGAGTTTTGAATGTGCTTTTCACTCTGAAGATGCTTCATTAGTACTAATCTGTTCCTCTACTCATGTGTGTGTGTGTTTGGACATACTGTATGTGCAATGTGTGCATGCGTGTGGTGTCTACATTTTTAAAACCTCAACTGTCCTTATTGTCTGCTTACTGCCTCTTGCGAAGCAGTGAAGTTGCTGGCAATGATTTCCAATGGGTCCTCCCCCCCCAGATCGCCATCTGGAAAAATTATTCACCTCTCTGGGTCTGCATACTTCATTGTCTTCAGGGGGTGCCTCTCTCTCTCTTTTACTGCTGACTGAAGAGAACATCTGTATTTTCCACCTCCTCTCCCCTGTCCAGTGGTCTGAAGGTAGACCTTTACATTATATCGCAGGAAAAGCACGCCTGGGTTAAGACCAGACAGTCTGTACCAGGATCTTGGACTCTAGGCGCACTTCATCTTTTGAAATGTGACCCTTATAGACTTGCCTGACCCCCAGAGCCATGGAGCATCGACAAGCACAATCAAGGTCAATAGTTCATAAATTCATATCTCAAACTCTGGAAGAGGAAGAAAGGAGGAGACGTTTACTGTTACTGTACAGTATCTGTAACAAAGTAAGATAAAGACAAAAAATACATCAAGAGGTAAAGCTACCACAGGACTATGAATCATAATGGCTTTAAAAAGATGGATTCACTCTAATAGCTATACCGTATGAGATGAAAAATACTATAGGAATTTGGGGGAAATCATATTGTACAGTCACCCCCCTATTGTTACAATGCAATGTTGGGCCAAATCCTAACTTGAGATGTGCACACATAACTTTTGTGTAATCATGCATTGATGGCAATTATAGTCTTGGGCGTACTGACAAAAGACTAGCGTATAGGCTAGCTATCTAGGTTCCATCCTACTGGATGTGGTCTGCCTAACAAAGGCATGATGCCAAATTAGGCAACAGTTACCCTTTGACTTGAAGTTTGTTCCTTTTCTGTGGAGACAGTTTCTTCACTTCTGCCCATCCTGCGCCCCCACCCTTGACCTCTGTGAGATAGCAGCAGTAGCGGGAGGACGCTCTGTGATTCAGGTCAGCATATGGCTGAGGGTTTCTCCCCACAACATGGTCTCAGAGCATTTTGTGTTATTATGCACGTAAAGATACGTTTCGTATGGTATGTATTAATTTCTGGATGTCAGTCAAACATTTCGTATGATATGTTACAAATTACAATTTGTATTATATATTATGAATTTGCAAAACTTACAATAGGTTACGAATTTACAAAACGTATGATAGGTTACGAATTCTAGCTAGGTGTCTAGGTAGCTAACGTTAGCTAGCTGGCTAATGTTAGCTAGGCTAGGGATTATGGTTAGGGTTAAGTTTAGGAGTTAGGTTAAAGGGTTAAGGTTAGGGGAAGGGTTAGCTAAAAGGTTTAAGGTTAGGGTTAGGAAAAGGGATAGCTAATATGCTAAGTAGTTGCAAAGTAGCTAAAATGCTAAAGTTGTCAGTCATAAGATTGGAACTTGCCCACCCACCCATCCACCCCGACCAACCACCCTACTTCCGTTTTTGCCGGTTTTGCTCATCTGTCTTTCCCTTTCCAGGCCCAAAATGTATACTTTTTTAGTGCCAAAACTGCATCTCCTGTCCTGTCTCTTTCTTTGAACTTTGAACTGTGTGGACTGTCTAGCTAACTGTGTGTGTGGACTGTAGACGATCATTCAAGGTAGAAGTTTACATTTATTGATTGGAGAAAAAAACTATTAAAAAAATGTTATACAATGAGTGCCTTTCATGACACATTAGATATGAGTGAAAGGAACCATATGAGTGTCAGACCTTGAATCAACCAGCTGATGCAAAGCTAATAGCTCTTGTTGGGTTGTTACCAGTGAAAGTAATGGACATACCCGTATCAAACCCTTCACCTCAAGTGAGTCACCTCTTTTAGGGGCGTTGTTGTCACCTTTCTTACTGACTGTTGGTTACTGTATAGCTACTGAAGCATACGACTGCTATAAGATGCTCAGGTAGCCTATGAGAGTCTAATGGCGCCAAAGCCAAAACCATGGCATTTGTAGGAGGAACTCAAACCTTAGAGATTTTGAGCTATTTGAAGATAATCCGTGAGTTGTTAGTAGACATGCAGCAAGAGAGACTTTCAAAGTTAGAAAGGGTTCCATTCTGTATCCAACTGCTGCAGACCTTGATGCCCTTCTACAGTCATGACAACCACACAAAAACCAACAGCATGTTTTTGTAACCATAAAAGGTTGTTTTATGTTATTGCAGTACCTATGCCAGGAGAAATATCACCATTCTGTCTGTACTGGCCTCCTGGCAGTCATTATATAGCATTCTGAATGTGTGTGTAGGGGGGAAAGCTGCAAATGTGTTTTCAGTGCCTGATTGTGCATCAACGCAAGAGGCAGCTTGAGTGTGGGAATTAGTCATGTTACTGTTCAACATCAGAGGCTGCTGAGGGAACCTGCCAAGGCCACCATGGAGCTCCATCACACACACACACAACAGCCTGCTCTCATAGACTAAACGTAACATAGTAAGTGTAAATCCGGGACACTCAAATTAGTATGATATGTTACCTTTGACATGGTTACATAAGACAGAAGGTTACTTAAGGCAAAAATGAAAGTAGGGTGGTTGGTCAGGGTGGGAATATAAGGTTGCGTGTTCGAATCTCATCACGGACAACTTATAACACAAACATCTAGCAACCCAAAGGTTGCGTGTTCCAATCTCATCACGGACAACTTAAGCATTTTAGCTAATTAGCAACTACTTACTACTTTTTAGCTACTTTGCAACTACTAACATGAACCCTAACTTTAGCCCTAACCTTAACCCCTATCCCTATCCCTAACCCCTAGCCTATGACACCTATCTAACATTAGCATTAGCCACCTAGCTAACATCAGCCACAACAAATTGTAATTCGTAACATGTCATACATTTAGAAAATTCTCAACATACAGTACAAATTGCAGTTCGTAACATTTTGTACTAATTGCAATTCGTAACATATAATACGAACTGCAATTCGTAACATATAATACGAACTGCAATTCGTAACATATCATATGAAATGGATGATGGACATCCACAAATTAAATCATACCATAAGAAACATAACATATCATACTAAAGTGTCTCTGATTTACATTTACTATGTTACATCTACCTCTGAGTCCAGGTTGCACACACACACACACACACACTGTGAACACATGCTGTGCAGATGGCCTGCATCTCTTCAATCAACTTTCTCTTTATTTTGGTATCTCATCAGACTGAAGACCCCAGTGCAGAATTTGTCTTGATTGACAGTGGAGACAATGTATGTTCATCATCACCGTCCATTCTCTTCTTGTCTTTTTGTAATGCATATTCTATATTCAGGGATTTGTGAATGGAATTGAACATAGTGCAACCACTCTTAGTTAATCAAATCCAAATCTAATAAAATTAGCAGATCAAATAGATTTTTATTTGTCGCATGCTTCGTAAACAACAGGTGTAGACTAACAGTGAATTGCTTACCTACGGTTCCTTTTCCAACAATGCACAGTTAAAGATAAGATAAAACAATAATAATATAAATGGTGACAAAAGGAAGAAATACACAGTAAACAACTAATAACAATGACAAGTAAAAATAAAGAAATACACCGTAAACAACTAATAACAATGACAAGTAAAAATAAAGAAATACACAGTAAACAACTAATAACAATGACCAGTAAAAATAAAGAAATACACAGTAAACAACTAATAACAATGAGCAGTAAAAATAAAATACGCATGACTCGACCTTCACTTCTCCCGAGCCCCTGGGGAGTTGCAGCGATGAGACAAGATCATAATTGGATCGCAACTGGATATCACGAAATTGGGGAGAAAAACGGGGAGGGAGGGGAAAAAACAAGAAAAACATTCTTTAGGAATGTAAAAAAAAAAAAAGAAACAAGTTAAGAAAACATAGCCAGGGAGAGAGGATTGGGAATTGACAATATCGTAAGGGTCGATGTCAGGCCTATGCTTAGAACAACCTTCATGAACTACAATGTTTTGTGTACATGGCAGCAACTAAACTTCCTAAAGAAAATAGTTTATAGAATTGGATTTAAGTTTAGAATAACAGTGTAAACACATTTTATAACAGTGTAACAATGTGTTTTAGGCTCTCTTTCTGATCTGTTCATAAAGTCATCACATTTGCTTGTCTGTCTCTTGACATCCCACCTAAGGTCTTAACAATGTTCCATGATTCCTAATCCCAGCATACACCACACCTACCTAATGATCTGAGAACAAGGTGATGAATTAGACCACCTTCATACTGATGTCACATTCATTACTCAGAGAACTGGAGGAAAAAACATAAGTTTTAGGCCAGAAATGTTCTTTCCACTTATTAATAACCACATCCACATGGCATAATCAATGTATATAAGATATAATATAATAATAATATAATATATGCCATTTGGCAGATGCTTTTATCTAAAGCGACTCCAGTTCCATAGAATTACGCCAGACACACAACATAAGGTGCTTTCAGAATTTGTGTGAAATGCTATGTTTGAACGGACAGCTTGGCCCTGGCCCCTCTCTGCCCTTCATGGCGTGATGTTCCGATGGCATGTTGGCACAGAGATGGGCACCTGGCAGCAGACAGTGGTAAGGCTGTCCTGTCAGAGGTGGTGGACCTTGGCGGGTGTCTCTGTCGGGTACTGGAGCAAGGCAGAGTGGCAGAGCCGTCTGAACACATGGCAGATGCCAAATGTCTGAGCAGCCTGACGGAGAGGACACTTTGGCCAGGAGATAGATGGTCAGGGAGGCTGCCAGGCAAGCTTCACATCTCTCTCTCTCACTCTTCCGCTAACTATCTATCTACATCTCTTTCTGTCTCTCTCTCTGTCATTTTAAACATCTCTCACCTCTCTCACCCTACTCTCTCTCCCTCTCTCCAGCCCATATGTCATCTGAGCACCGGGAGGTTGCTGTCTATCCATCCTGTGTCACCTTGGCAAAGCTGCTGCTTTGACTGGCTCATTTCATAATGTCCCAGCCACTACAGGAACCCTCTCTCTCTTATAACAACACAGTCTGTGCCAACACACTGCGTGTTAGTTTACTTTTTTGCGCTAGTCTGGCTTAGGAAATGTGTATCTTCTTATGTGAAACCAAGCCTGTCTTTTCTGATGTTCCCTACTAATGGAATTGCATTATTGCACATTGATGCACTGTGAATTAGTATGGATGTGTTGAAAGGACAAAGGTGTGAGTCTCACCTGTTTCTGCTAACTTGAGAGTTACTCTAGTATCTAATTTGAAGCAACATGCTACACTGGTATTACTTACTTACCTATTGCTCATTCTTTCTTTCTCTCACCTTAGAATGTATGAACTGCACTGGCTATGCTGGTATGAATGATAGACTGAGTATGCTTGAATCCAAGGTAAGCTTGCATCAACCAAACCTGCCGTTAAAACAGTACGACATACAGTACATGAATGTAATGTAACCTCACAAATGCCTGGTATTCTCAAAAATCTAGCTCGTATCTCGGCAGGGCTGAACACTAATCTTCCTTCGTTATGTGTCAGATTGTGTTGCTGGAGGAGGCGGGACCACCACCTCTCCTATTCAGATACTCCCCAGATGGGTCATCAGATAACGAGGTGGGACTGGGAGCACCCAAGCCCACCCCCATCACTCCATCTGCCATCGGCCTACCAGGTGAGGCGCTTTACAGCAGGACCTCACGGAACTTCAGATGGTTAACCATTCCCTTTTCTTCCTCCATAGTTTTACATGGCAGCTGTTTGACTCTGTTGTGTTATGGATTTTCAGAAAAGTGCAACAAATGTTTAAAGAAGTGTCTGAATCGGGTGGGATTCTGACTGAGTTGTTAACTAGTTTGTTTTCCAAGGAGCCAGAGGCCCCCCAGGTGTGGCGGGACCCCCTGGGCGCACCGGAGAGACAGGCCTCGCAGGGAAACCTGGACCCATGGGACCCAGAGGTATAAGTCTTCCCCCCACCTCTGTATCTCACCCATACACTATCACTTAAGGTACAAAGCAGTTTGAACCTTGCACATATGCATGTTCACACATTAGATGTGTATTGTGTGTGTGTAAGGACAGTGTTGTGTTTAAGCTGACTGTGCTCTGGTTCCCACAGGGCCCCAGGGCCAGCGAGGAGCCCCAGGGGAGAGAGGTGTACCTGGGCTTCCGGGGACAGCCTCTTCCTTCTCTCACAGAGGAGACGTGTTTGGTCTGAGGGAGCTGAGCCAGTGTGAGTATCCCTGCTACACCAATACATTTAAGTCAATAACTACTACAAGAAATTCAAGCCATAGGCCCTATAGAGATACCACATTCATTTATATGATTGATGTTTCATTCTGAAAGTGTTTCAGGAGTCTGATGTGATTTTTGACCCCTTTCTTGCCATTGACAGTTTGACATTTAGAACATTTTGGAATACCCATTATTTCAGGGCAAACTACCAAACATATTGTATATCTGGAGACCTTGTTTCAATAGTAAATGACTGATAGCAATCAATTGATAATATTGGGAGACATTACTCTCCCACCTATCTCCACAAGCCTCTTCCACCTGGGGAAAATTTTATGGAAGAAAGAACAAAATGAGATGACACCCCTCAAAGCCAATTGACATGCAAAGTGCAGGCTCACCTTTAGCCCGCTGTTCACTGACCATTTCTGAAGTTATAGGGCCTATGTACTGTATAGTTTAGCATGTTCACCTCTGCCAGGTGTCCCATTGGCCCATATCTGGGAAGTCCTTCAGTGGAACAGGCTGTTAAAACGCTCTGTTCCTACACAAAGAACCCTCATTGGACAACGGGCAACTGATCTGCCAAAAGCTACAATCTAGCCACACTCAGAGGAAGAATGAGGGCTTATACACTGAGTCCTCACAAGACAATGGGAAAAGTAATATAGGTTTTATCATGTAGGTTTTATTGGATCCAAATACCTGATAATGTCTACATTGCAAAGATATATATCTTATCAGTTAGTAGTGAGTCCCCATAAACCATAAAGTTGACTTAGTGGATGATGATGACGATGGTTCAGACAGATGTCAGTTGATTGCTGTATGGATGACTAGAAGGTTCCTGTAATGAAGGAGTTGCCTTATCACTTTCTTCCTGTAGTGCTATTATCTGTGTGAGACGTGACGTCTAATAGTGAATAATGGTTCCAACCAGAAATGAACTAGAGTGTTAGAGAGACAATGACCTCATATGAAACGAAACATATAGCACATGAGGCCTTATTAATTCATGCTGTAACATTTAATAGATGACTTGGGCTAAACTCTATAGATTGTAAAACTGTCTAGACATGTCCCATTGAACTCCATCTGAGGCATTTCCTAGTTTTGACCAGCAGAGGGCCAAATGCTCCTACTCAGATGTCTATGGAAAGCTGTATTTAATTATTGTGGTGGGCTGGCTTTGTTTAAGCCTGGGCTCTGGCTGCAGTCTGCCTGCTGTAAATCAGACCCAATTTGTAGCCTGTCAGCACAGCAGTTTGAATCTGGCAACCTTGGGCCGCCTCGGAGCCAGAAACTGCTCAATAAAACGTCAAGCCGAGGTTCTCAAGTCAAACCTCAATGCTGCAGGTAGTTTGAGGTTAGGAGGAGGAGTAGAGAGAGGCGTGATTTAGCTGAGTGATAAGTGTGTGTGTGGGGGGGGGGGGGGGTTGCTGGGTGTGTGTGTGTGTGTTCACTACAGGAAATAGTCTAATTCAGACAAGTAAATAGTGCCCCAGAAATTAGTTCCAGTGGCATAGCTCCCAAGAATATTGTAGTTTTCCTCAAGTTGATCCCTCTGCGGTGAAATACTGAACTAGTATCTGTTTCTGCTCCCTACCTCAACCAATGACCAAGATGGGTGTGGTCAATAATGGAAGTACTCAAACTTGAAGTACACACATGCAGTATATACATGTAGTAGGTAATTAGAGCACAGTGAGCACCTGTTGCACCTAATACATAGCTGTATTTGTTTTGGGTACAGATGAAGAGGCTGCACTCCCTTCACGGAACAACCAGAGAGCTGTGACTGGTCCCCCAGGCCCCACCGGATCTCCTGGACCCCCAGGTAAAAACACTCACACATGAAGCCATAATGATAATAGTGTCATAATGTTAGTTAGAGGAAATTAGAATACTACTTCGCCATATCAGCTAGACAAATGGGACCTTTAAGTGGATTTTGTCAGAATCTTTGGGGAAACTATCATCTCCTTTTTCCAACTCCTGAGGCCGTCCGGGACACACAGGACCTGCTGGAAACCCAGGTACCCCAGGGAGAAACGTATGTATAACATTGGACTTTCATGTACACTACCGTTCAAACGTTTGGGGTCACTTAGAAATGTCCTTGTTTTTAAAAGAAAAGCATATTTTTTGTCCATTATAATAACATCAAATTGATCAGAAATACAGTGCAGACATTGTTAATGTTGTAAATGACTATTGTAGCTGGAAACGGCTGATTTTTTATGGAATATCTACATAGGCGTACAGAGGCCCATTATCAGCAAACATCACTCCTGAGTTCCAATGGCACGTTGTGTTAGCTAATCCAAGTTTATCATTTTAAAAGGCTAATTGATCATTAGAAAACCCTTTGGCAATTATGTTAGCACAGCTGAAAACTGTTGTGCTGATTAAAGAAGCAATAAAACTGGCCTTCTTTAGACTAGTTGAGTATCTGGAGCATCAGCATTTGTGGGTTGGATTACATGCTCAAAATGGCCAGAAACAAAGAACAGAAACTGAAACTCGTCAGTCTATTCTTATTCTGAGAAATGAAGGCTATTCCATGAGAGAAATTACCAAGAAACTGAAGATCTCGTGCAACGCAGTGTACTACTCCCTTCACAGAACAGCGCAAACTGGCTCTAACCAGAATAGAAAGAGGAGTGGGAGGCCCCGGTGCACAACTGAGCAAGAGGTCAAGTACATTAGAGTACCTAGTTTGAGAAACAGACGCCTCACAAGTCCTCAACTGGCAGCTTCATTAAATCTTTGCAACTCTGCCTAAAAGGCCAGCATCTCAGAGTCACCTCTTCATTGTTTTCACATTTTTCTATGTTACAGCCTTATTCTATAATTAATCTATAATTGATTTCCTCATCAATCTACACATACTAACCCATAATGACAAAGCAAAAACAGGTTTTTAGACATTTTTGCAAATGTATTAAAACAAAACAAAATAAATACCTTATTTACATAAGTATTCAGACCCTTTGCTATGAGACTCGAAATTGAGCTCAGGTGCATCCTGTTTCCATAGATCATCCTTGAGATGTTTCTACAACTTGAATGAGTCCACCTGTGGTAAATTCAATTGATTGGACATGATTGGAAAGACAGACACCTGTCTATATAAGGTCCCACAGTTGACAGTGCATGTCAGAGCAAAAACCAAGCCATGAGGTCGAAGGAATTGTCAGTAGAGCTCCGAGGCACAGATCTGGGGAATGGTACGAAAACATTTCTGCAGCATTGAAGGTCCCTAATAACACATTGGCCTCCATCATTCTTAAATGGAAGACGTTTGGAACCACCAAGACTCTTCCATGGGCCCCCAGAGGAGCTCATGACACCCCCCCCCCCCCCCGCCTGCAGGGATGTCTGGTATGCCAGTATGCCAGTAGTATTGAAAATAGAGGATCCAATAATTTGGACCTATCTTTTCGAGTTTTTTTAGTACTTGTTAAACACAATCTCTTTCTCTGAGCAAATGTATTAGTATATAATCTTTATCAAAGGATCCAATAATTCCAAAAACCACTATGTGCTTGTTATTCTTGTAAATCATACATTGATGTAATTGGGAGAATAGTGCAAGAAATTCTATCTCTGTGTTCCAGGCTGGTGTTGGACCCTCAGGCAAACCTGGGGATCGTGGGCCTAAAGGAGACTCCGGTGAAAGGGTGAGGTTTGGCTGCCTTTAAAGATACCATCTTGAATGAAAATGACTCTATTTGATGGGAATTCCACTCTGAAAATGCTCTATGTACAGTCTATACGCTCATACAGCCTCTGTATCCTCACAGGGACCCCCAGGACTCAGGGGAGAACATGGCCAGCCAGTGAGTACACAGTGAGGATACAACATGTCTGCTTTTAAACATATATACAAATTGTTATCTTTGTCAACCACCTATGTTTTTTCCATTTGTGATACTGTTTTTAGGGTGTACCGGGGCCAAAGGGTGAACCAGAAGATAGCCAGGCTGAGGTGACCCTACACATTCCCTCTATATGATTTAATAGTCCACATAGACATATCTTCAATACCTCACTTTTGTGAAAAAGCAGTCATAGTGGTAGCACAGTAGTATTATGTAGTAGTTATACAGTATACCGTAACTGTACTGTAATAAATTAATAGACCTTAACATATAGTTCCTGATGGAAGCTGAATTTGAACTTGATAGTTGAACTTGATGTGGTTCTGTCCAGGGGGAGAGGGTGCAGCAGCTGAGAGAGGCTCTGAAGATCCTAGCTGAGAGAGTTCTCATTCTGGAGCACATGATCGGCATTCACGGTGAGAGACACACACCCTTACTCAGAAAACGACAGGGTCTCTAGGAATAAGGGTTGTTAGAGGGATAAACTATGTTCAATTCCAAGCAATCACTGTGTCTGTCAGTGACAAGTTATGTTGTCTTGGAGAGTCCTTGTTGTGAGAGCGAGATGAAATTGATCTCCCTCTGTCTCAATCCCCAATCCTTTCCTCCCTCTCTCTTTCTCTCTCTGGTAATTTCTCAGAGAACCCACTAGAACCCGGTTCTGGCCTGGACATCCTGTCAGACCTGGTGCCCATGTTTAAAAACAAAATGGCAGGACCCAATACCCTGCTCCACTCTCTCACCACAGGAGACCGAAAGCTGATTAGAGAAGAAAGAGTGAGGAGGGGTGACAATTAGATGGTCCTGCCAAGGGGTGTAAAGCATGGTTTGTATATGAACAGTGATTCGGTAAGAGATTGAGATAGACCTTGTGTTCTCTGGGCCGGAGTGGATGACCAGTCAATCCTCATGGAATTACAGAATTCTATCAATCTGGGCTTTGGACGTCCTAGAGTCCACAAAATGACCCCTTCTCTTACTCAGAATTTGGCCTGTTTATAATTAGTTTTTTTTACATTGACTTTTAGTACTGTTGTCATTATCGTAGTCATGTTATTTCAATGTAATTGTGTAACTTCGGTTCTGGTACTGGCCTCAACATGTGCATATTCTGACATACTCCTGTTTGGAACCGTAGGGTTTACCAAGTGTACAAGGAGATAGTTTAGCCAGTGGGCTGAATATATTACAGTTGTATCTGTATTCAGTAAGACTATCATGACTGATTTTTGATCATATCTTTACTGTTTGTTTTTAACAATTGAATTTGATTTGAACACAACAGGGAAATAAAGTGGTTTTGTTTAGGTTTTATATTTATGGTAATGATTCTGTATCCGATGCAGAAGGGGATATTGTATCTGCCACTCTGTTGCATATCATTGGAGCAGATGGATATGCTTTTTGATATCAGATTACATCTCCTCACATGGTTTGAGGTAACATTAACTGCTGTAGTTCTAGGTAGCGCTCTTCTTTGCTTTGCAGTCCTGTTTCAACAAGTAGGCTGGTGAAGCAGGTGAAACTGTTGAATAGCCAACTGAAAAATAAAGTTTGACCTGTTGCTCTTACTTTTAGCTTCACCTTTTCTCTTTCTTTCAGTCTGGTTATTATTAACTCCAATTTTTACATTACATAATGGTTTTTATGCACCTGTTGAAAACCAAATTTATAAAACAGGTTGAATAGAATAAACCTCTGTTGGATTGGACCAGTTGCTATATTGGGTGTGGAGTCCTTGCCAACTCATTTGCAGAGCGTGTAACCAGTTTATTATTGCAGCTCAACTGTTATGTCTTTCCCTACAGCATGTCTCTGACAATTTCCTGACTAATTACTTCATATTTGTTTTTTCTCAATCTTTGTGGAAAACGGTTCAGTTTTACAGAACGGTTCAGTTTTACAGAACGGTTCAGTTTGACTGATTGGGATTTTTGCCTTTGTTTTTTTCTGCACCATTGATATGGCTCTAGTGTACAGATTTCAATGTATTGCAACGTGTAAATATGGAATTGTAAATGTAGCCTATTTTAGGACACATAAATGAGCCAATTTTTGTACCCTATTTTTTGGGTAGATTTATTATATAAGAACCTATCTTTTGTTGATCTTCAGTATAACTTTTATTTGTACATTTTACAGTATAACTTACATTGTGCATATTTTACATGCACAATGTGTTGTACTCTGGCTCGCTGCTCATCTTATCTGAGTCTCGAATGCCTATGAATTTCCATAAATACTGTGAACAGTGATGTACTGTAACACAATGGACAAATGGGACAGAGAGGCTGAATCTGAATCTAGACATATCAATGACCAAACTCCTACTGTGTAAGGGCAACCTGAAGCATGGTGTTGTATGTATATACCTATAGCATTCGTCTTCTTCACTTAACAAAGGATATTCCCACCTCATTTAGAATACATTGTTAAGCATTACCTCTGACCCCAGTCAACTCTTCACTTTCAACTCTGTCATCTTGGAGTTCAAATGACAATGCCTTGTTCACACGCCATAGTCCTTTTTATTACGTTTTTATTGTCAGAATGGTGAGATGTGGAAAAGGACACGGGTCATGTGTACAGGGTGATGAAGTGTAGTTTGCTGTCAGAGGTGATTGGTCGGGTGATTTGAAGGTTGTGATTGGCTCCTTTACTCCGCCTCCTTGTCCTCTCCGTGGGTGATAACGTAGCACAGGTTCTTGTAATCTAGATTGCCGGCGACGTCCAGGGGGAAGTTTGTGAACATATCTTCAACCTGGAGGGGTAAAGCACACAAAGGTCACACTAGGTCAATATTAATGCAAGTTATTTCTGTGAATGCATCCATGTGCTTTTAAGAAAAAAAGACCATGGTCTCCAAGGGACTCATGGTGGTACTGCATTAGGTCACTGTAAGTACATAGGGTTCCTGTACATATATAGTTAGAATGGGACAGTGCTCTGGATTGGGGCTCTGATCAGATTCACTGTCTTTGTGATGAAACACAGGATCTCTTTTGTGAGGAGTGGTCTGCGGGAAGCGTTTGAGCCATAGTGTTACTGGGCCCTGATGAGGCTCAGGGTCAGTGATAAATGGGTTAGAGATGTAGTCTATGAAATGGACCTGTGTGATGGATGGGACTCTGACAGGAAATGAGGTATGAGTCAACCAAAAAAAGTCGACCTGATTCCAAACCCAAATCCCACTGAGCCTCAGAAACCTGAGAGAAGTACATTACCTCAGCTTCGGTGAACTTGTCCGCCTGAGACATGATGTTATATTTGATACTGGAAGGGAAAATGATGACTCGTTAGGTACAGCACATCAACCTTGGTAGGGAGTTCTTTTCTCAGAGTTGACCCCAAGGAGTTACACTTTCTTTCTTAATTATTTCCTAAAACACATGCGACATTCCACAAGAAAAGGTCTCATTGTTCTACAAGAATCCATGACTATAAAACTACCGAAGCTATCATTGATGGATAATTATCAGCAATCACAAAAGAGAGGTTCAATAGATTAGAATTGAGTAATTTTTTTAAAGTAATCTAGTGCCTTACTGTAGTACACTCTTAGAAAAAAAGGTGCTATCTAGAACCTGAAATGATTCTTTGGCTGTCCCCATTCGAGAACCCTTTGAAGATTCCTTTTGGGTTCCATGTAGAACCCTTTCCGCAGAGGGTTTTACATGGAACCCAAAAGGGTTCTCCTATGGGGACAGCCAAAGAACCCCTTTGGAACCCTTTTTTCTAAGAGTGTAGCTAATGACTTGCAGATGTAGGATCTTAATTTGAACCAGTTTGCTACAGCAGGAAAATAATCCTGCAGCAACAGGAAATGTGAATTATTATGTGAATTATAATTAATGGATTTTTTTTGTAGGGTTGATTATTTTTTGGTTAGGGCAAATCAAGTCTGACATTTTAAAGTGGAAATTGCAAACTTTAAAAGCCTTTTTAAACCTAGAATACACTACAAGTGTGCATTTCCTGATGTGCAGGAAAATTCTCAGCACAAAAAGAGTGATCAAATTAAGATCCTACATCTGTGGGCCACGAGTCAGACCCGAGTTAAGCGTGTGTAAATGGAATGTAATTACCTTTCTATGCGTTTTTCTCTATACGTGTATTCTGACCTTGCACTTAAGCATGAGGTTCGGTTCTAAGTGGAAAAAGCGTCTACTTGTTTTTTCCCGATATAAATAACACCATTCTCCATGAACTGTAATTTACAACTTGATAAGAACTTTTGATAAGCGCTAGGTAAATGTGTAATCTTTTTGGAAACACATAGCAATAGTTTCAGACGTTTTTCCTTATGATCTCTGGAGACTAATGTGAAACCAGCCATATGGAAGCAAACTGAAAATTATATCAACATGAGACGTAGGCTATTGCTGGCCGTTTTCCACAGTGAAATAGGATATAAATAGCTGTGGCATTACTCCGAATTGTAATTGTGTGACCTCAATTTGCGTGGATGAAATTTGGAGACCCAAGCTATAGGCTTCTGTAGGGCTGAACAATTTTTTGTATTATATGCCCAGGCTTTTCTCAGTTTTATTTTACAATTTGTATCATGTTAAATATTTGCCACTATCGGGAGCCACTGTCACTAATACCCACATACGTTTATTTTTGCATCATTCCATTCCATTTACCTTTCTTTCCTCTGTCACGTCCTTCTTGTAAATTATTCCAGAGGGTCGCTAGAATTACTAACGTTGTGCAATAATTTGGGACATGTAGCCTATTTGAATCATTATGGAACTCAGACCAAACGTAGCAGGTTAAACCTGGAGCCTGGAGCACTGTTCATGGCGACTGGACCAGTGTCATACAGTTCCATGATTAGTGAGAATTAGGGTAGATTCATAGGATTATTGTTCAACCCCTATTGTATACTTTTTTCCACCTTCCAATATTTGATTGATTGAACTTGAATACGACAACTTTCAGGATGGATGAAACCACTGAATTTTTTATGCATCAATATATTTAGAGCATAACGGCTCTCCAAACAGTTTAACCCAGAAATGTGCCTAAATAATCTACAAGATCAGTGTATTTTTAAATCTACCAGTTGGCGTAGAAACGGAGACCAATATGCATAGATGTCTTTCTTTTATTGATCCCTATATTCTGACGCAGTTCTCTCAATGTATTCTATTGAGTCTGTAGGTAAACTGTATTTAAAGGGTTGGCTTAAGATAAATGCACTGAAAACCCTATTGAATGAAAACTCTATGAGAAAATCTGTTGGCCAGCAAGTGGACGGGTTTTCAGCAGTTGAATATTTTTTTAGAACGTGCAATGTACGCGACTGAATAAGGTAAGTCTGAATACCAAATAATGAGAAATTAGTAGGAAAGGCATTAATTCCTAAATTGGGATGAAGACCTTATTGAATAATTCCTAAAGCGACTAATTAATGAATGTACATGGGTATTAGAGTTGATAATGTCCTTACTCTTCTCCCTTGAGGACTCCCTGTCCCTCAGGGTCGAAGATCTTGAAGGCGTTAATAATGGTCTCCTCAGGATCAGTACCTGAGAGAAGACACATGTTTCAGACATACAGCTGGTCTGTCTAAACAGTGGACCATGGAGAAATGTAACTGAGGAAAATACCGTAGTAATTTGCCTCATAATTCTAAATATATGACTGTTGTAAAGCAATAACTAGCCATAATGCTTCCGTTTACATGTGGTGCACCATCTATGACATGTCCAAGCCCTAGTCGGCCTACATGGGTGTCGCCTGACCTTTCAACTTCTCGCCGAACATGGAGAGGAAGATGGTAAAGTTGATGGGTCCAGGGGCCATCTTCAGCATCTCATCCAGCTCATCATTACCCACATTGAGACGGCCTGCAGAGACACACAGGACAGGAAGAGATACAGGTCAGAGTTCAGGAGATCACTCACATGACCAGATGGGGAAAGTGGGAATGTACAGCAGCAGAGGTCTTATGGTCAGAGATGGTTGTTTGGATCAGTCATTCTCTAAATAAATTTTGTGAAGCAATCATTGGTATAATTATGCTGATAATCAGTTTATAATTAAGTGATACTGCCCGAGAAGCCAGTGTTTGGAGGATATATTGGCACGGGTGTTGTTAGGCCTGAGACAAAGTCGGGGGCAAGAAAACTGTGCCAATATATCCTCCAAACACCGGCTTCGAGGGCATTATCACTTTTATACAAGGGGTTACCAACATTTAAAATAATGATTGACTTATTTTCATAAAAAATATTATTTTGATGAATTTATTCATACAATTTCATCCTGCTACCCAAGCCTGCTGGTCATTCGTTCTATCGGTTCGGTTGCCAGAGACACGACCCAGTTGTTCAGTCTTTTTGTTATATATCTATAGACACGACCCAGTCGTTTGTTCTAACTGTAACATTGCCATACTGGCTGGCAAAGTTCTTACCCCTTGCTTGATAGCTAGCCAACTACGGCTAACTTACAGTCACGTCAAAAAGTGTAGCTGCATTTGCATTTGTTTAAGCTGTTTTCTAGTGACATTTCTGATGAGACAGTGGATCGCACAGATTGAACAGAGTAATTAGACATTTTAATGGCATAGCTTTAGCAGGTGGTAACTTGTGGAATAGACACCAGCTAGAATGCGGTTTTAACCAATCAGCATTCAAGATTTAGCAATAAGGTGTGGTATATGGCCAATATACCACAGCTCAATAAGGAGTGGTATATGGCCAATATACCACAGCTAAGGGCTCTTCTTCTTACACGACGCAACGCGGGAGGTTGTGGTGCTGTATATGTCCAATATACCAGCATAAGGGCTGTATCCAGGCACTGCACGTTGCATCGTGCATAAGTACACCCCTTAACACGCCTCCTTGGGCCTTGAATCAGCAGGCTAGAATTCAATGCCTATAGGTAATTCTTACATGTTCCGTTTGAGCTACTTTTGAAAGCAAAAAGCAAGCTAGGACTAATGGTTTGGTTAGCTAAACTAGTCAGTCTGTTTGGTTACCGAGGCAACTACTGTAGTTTTCTGGTAAACCTTCTAGCTACTTCAGTGGATGTCGAACATTTAATCCAGCAAATTATGACATTTCTAGAGCCAAATGTGTTAAACTATAGCCATAGTATAAATGGGATAAACAACTCGGGGCTCTATGCGTTCTCTGGAAAATAATGCAACTCCGTGGAAGGTTAGTTCCATTCCACTAGCGTGTCATGGAACACACCTCCCTAGTCGTTGTAGAACGCATAGTCCTTGTTGATTATCCCTTACTTATTTATCCAAGGAACCACCCTGCTTATACTGCAAGGGCCATACTCCAGAGGAGTTACTAGCATTATCCTTAGCTCACCCAGAGCACAGAAGGTGTCCCTCAGGTCACTCTTGTCAATGAAACCGTCTCTGTTCTGGTCCATAATGGTGAAAGCCTCCTTGAACTCCTGGATCTGGGCTTGCTCAAACATGGAGAACACATTGGAGCTGGCCTCTGCTGCTTTCTTCTTTGCCTTTTTGGGTGCCTGAGATACAGATGTAGGATCTTAATTTGAGCCAGTTTGCTACAGCAGGAAAATATTCCTGCAGCAACAGAATTATTACAGTATGTGGATTATAATTCATTGACATTTTTGTTGGGGTTTATACATTTTTCGTTAGGGAAAATCAAGTCCAAAATGTCTAAGTGGAAATTCTGAACATTAGAAGCCTTATTAAACCTTAAAGACACTACAAGTTTGAAATGTCCTGCATTACAGTAAACTAGTCAAGTCAGTCAAGTCAGTTAAGAACAAATTATTTTTACAATGACCGCCTAAACCAGCCAAACTCGGACAACACTGGGCCAATTGTGCGCCGTCCTATGGGACTCCCAATCACGGCCGGTTGTGATACAGCCTGGATTCAAACCAGGTTGTCTGTAGTGACAACTCTAGCACTGAGATGCCGTGTCTTAGACCACTGCGCCACTTGGGAGCCCAATAAGATCCTACCTCCGTACACAGGAAAATAATAAGCAATAATTTACTGGATTTGTTTCATTTCAAATGCACAACCAAAACTATGAACATCTAACATTGAACTACAGAGCACAGCATGCAGTCACAAAACTACATGGCTATTAATATCTCTAATTAGACATACAACTTTTAGAACATGCCAAGCTTTTAATAGTAAAGAGCCACAGTCACAAACATTTACAACACTGTAGTAGAGGTCAGGTGTTACAATCAATGGAGTCGGCAACAAAAAAAGAGTAACACTTTAAAAAGACCTAGGCCTAATAACCACAGCGCTTAATAACCTTCCAAGAAAATAATTTTCTTAGCATTCAAACATGTTTGGTATGCAATCAAGCTCCCCATCACTACAGTTTTGGATCTGAATGACAATTGTCAAGAAATGTACTCTGTCAATTTACCACAGCTGTTATCAAATATACAAGACTGTTCTCTTCTTGACTACCTCACTAAATAGAGTATGAATAAATGCATTTAAAAACATTAACAGCTGTCCACTTCTGAAGTAAGCTTAGCTACTCCAAGAACTCTTAGCATCCTAGACACCATAGAAGTCAGACACTTAGTTAACCCCAAGGTGAAGATGAAGACAAGTAGAGAGGAGAGAGTGAAGGAGGTGTCATTCTTACCATTGTGTTAGGAGTTTCTCAGTTGTTCACTTACTCTTGAGAGAACACTAAAAAGTGACCCTGGTTACTTATATAGCGAAACACTTGGCTCCTCTGCCCACCTGCGCTATGTTTAGACAATGGGGGGACATTACCCAAGGCATGCCAACCATATAGAGGACTAACACCCACCCACCCCAGCCACCCATTGTAATTGACCCATGCTGTGGCTCTGAACTGTTCATGTGACACCCTATCTTAGAAGCAAAGGACATCAGACGTTCAAATTCGGCACCTACTGGGGGGGGGGGTATGGGTAGTTGTGAGTATGTAACATTGCTTCAGACTTCACAGGCCCTGTACACTGTTAGCTGTCCCCCTAAGAGAACCTTTTTTAGTTACAGGTAGAACTCTTTTGGGTTCCATGTAGAACTCCTAGATAGCACCTTTTTTTCCTAAGTGTAGTTAGGACGCGTGCAACGCTGTGTCTCAGCCCGCTAGATTACCACGGACGGTAATGAATTGATGCCCTTGTCTAGTTTGTGTGTAAGGAGAGGCTTTGAACAGCTGTGGTGGGGCTTTCACTAATAGGAGGGTTGGACACCATGACTGGATTGGATAAGGGCACTGAGGTCATGGCAGGCAATGTTGACCACTAAACCATTGCATTGTCTCACAATTAAATGTTATAATCAACCCCTAAAATATTCCTTTAGGGAGTTGAACAAATCATTGACCAACCACTACAGCCATGACTAAAGAAAACAACATTGACACAGCTCAAGTCAGCTGCAGTCTTAATAAAGCTCACTTTATTCAACCAAATCAGTTGTGCTCACAGCTCAACATTTGTTTCTGAAATAGTATTTTAGGACCAAAATATGTCACTATTGGCAGCATAGATGTGTCTGGGTTGTATAAGACAAAAAACAGATTCTTGATAGAAACATAAGCCCTTCAAATTGAATGGTCAAGCGAGAAAATAGCTCCTATTGACCTCAGTTGTCCAGATATGGATTACTGTTGTGCCGCACAGTGCTTTATATGTTTGTGTGGAAAACAGGTGACCAATTTTGTGTCAGACGGCAGTAACTCATCTCCACAGCTGACTAACCTTGGAGAGAGGCCTGTTTTAGCTGAGTGATAGGTGTGTGTGTGTACAGTAAAATAACATTTGCTCGTATAACAAATGGGTTTGGGGAGACTTTGGAGACTGTGGAGAATGTCCTATAGCTGTGGCCCCTGGCACGCCATTATGTGGACCAGGGTGAGGATATTCATGGAGGGCCAATGGGGGGTTGTGTCCATGTTGGGTGCTTCTCCAAGCAGACGGAGCAGCGAGGAGTCAAGGTCTCCAGGGGCAACAATGCCATGGGCACTGCATTCCTCCACTAACACAGACAGCTTGGACTCCTTCCAGGCATTATTCTTGCAACCTCAAGGCCCTCCTCCATTTCCACCCAGTCCTGTCAATCACTGTATTCACATCATAGTCTACCAGGCATGTCAATCACTTCTATAATTCTCCCCATACTGCATGTAGGGTTACATTCACAATATGTACTCCAGTCATATCTGACTCAGGAGAGTGTTTGCCGAATGGCAGTCCTTTCAGATCCTCTGTCCACACGGAGAGGAGAAATAAGGTCTTAGGGATAGGGACAAGGTCTTACATTTGCATAAAAATCCAGGTTTTGCATATGTGTCTCTCATATTAGAATTTAGCAATGTGAGAGTATGCTCATCTTTGAGTGTAGTCCCTATTATTGGACCCTTCCCAATGAACGTTTTGTCTGTGTTGACTAATTCCCTGACAGGCTGAAAGGACAGGCTGAAAGGAGCTCACTGTTGTCATAGGGCTTTGGCCAGCTCAATTTATTATAGGCCACTCTAGCAGTCAGGCCTTCACGCCCCCTGGTGATTAAATTGCGGTAGGTAACTGTGAAATGGACACCAAGCTCATACAGACACCCTATCCTAAATTGACCCCTGCCCCCTAAACAATTGTGGAGATCCGAGAAGCGTATAGCAAAACCTCAGCCTAGAAGGGCAAGCTTGAACTATTATAGAAGGTCAATTAGAGTGAGGGAACTCCTAGAATCTGCAGAGATAATGCAAGATAATGCCAAGGTACAGTACTGTGCATCAACAAAGCTTTTTTGGAGGGTGAAAATATGTTCATGAATTAATACATACAGTATACTAAGGGGTTTAGCTATCTCCTGCAGAAGGATATTATGTACCTCAGCTTAGTTGTTATTTCACATGATTGTCAATAGATGGCGATGTATTCCCAGAGAAAGGAACTGGTCATACTTGATCCAGTGAAACTGAACAATACCAGGTAGAGAGAGTAGTCCATTCACTTTACTTTT
This sequence comes from Thymallus thymallus, assembly GCA_023634145.1. Taxonomy (NCBI): domain Eukaryota; kingdom Metazoa; phylum Chordata; class Actinopteri; order Salmoniformes; family Salmonidae; genus Thymallus; species Thymallus thymallus. The sequence goes on along the minus strand of CM042391.1, from coordinate 22,463,821 downwards.
TTAGTAAAATAATATCTATTTACCCCACAGAATATTTGTTTTTATTTCTGTCTGATATATAGTAGTGCAATATGATATGACATTAATAATCTATCAAATGATTCCAATGATGAACCTCTACTTGTACCAATAATGGCTCTGTAATATGATTTACATTCCATCCCCCACATACACACAAACACTCCCACAGACAAGCACCCAACAATGCTCGCTGGGTGGCTTTCAACTCTTCCATTCATTTCCGATGTCTTCTAAAAGGCTAGCATTTCCTTAATTAAAATTTAATGCAGCATGCTGTCTCCTTAAAACGAGGACTAGCCTCCAGAGGAGTCTTATTTGATTAAAAAAAGACGAGGAGGAGAAGCGGGGAGTCCTGGGTAGATCTTCGTGTGGGGGAGACGGCCCTAATTGGGCTCCCCAGAGGGCCTTGCCTGAGAGAGAGAGAGAGAGAGAGAGAGAGAGAGAGAGAGAGAGAGAGAGAGAGAGAGAGAGAGAGAGAGAGAGAGAGAGAGAGAGAGAGAGAGAGAGAGAGAGAGAGAGAGAGAGGGAGAGGGAGAGAGTGATAGAGGGAGAACAAGTCAGAGAGGGGGGGGGGGGGGGCAGCAGCAGTAGTGGTAGCACCAGGCTCTGGTGGGTTATGAAAACAAATTGCCAGTGGGAGGGAAGACGCCGGGCTGAGTGCTCCCTGAGCCCCTCGCTGAGGAGAGGGGAGGAGCACAGAGCCTCAGGGGTCTACTGGGGCCCTCCTCAACTCCCAATCCCCTCCTCAGCACCGCACTGCATGCCTGGGCTACTATCTACTACAGCTCCCTATATCTCACTCTTCCTCTCTTCCCCTGTGTTATTTGAGCTCTCTTCTTTTCCCTTGCTTTCTCTCCTCTCCTCATGTGTGAGCTATACTTCAACATGGCTTTCCACATTTTCTTTCCTCTGACCGTACCTGAGTTACACTGCTTCCTCTGTTCCCCCTTTCCCCCCTCTACTTCATCTCTTCTCTTGCACACTTGTATGAATGTTTGTGTGTGTGAGCACATGCATGTGTGTGTGTGACTGTCTGACAGTCACATGAGGGAGCCCAGCCAGGGGAGATGGGGACAGGAAAGTGTCTCCTTCTCAGTTCCCTCATAGCCTATGTTCATTCAGCATGTCACTGCTATTGTTGTGTTCCATTGGCATAGCAATGCTTTGTTTGAATTAGCCCACGGCACAATTTCTATATTTTTATCTCTACAGTTTCAGTGCATAATGTACTGTCATTATGATGTGTGTGTGCTACTATTCATATTGCTTTTAGTGCTATTCACTGCTGTACGTCCTCCTGTACATGTAATGTAAAATGTTGGTACCATTCTTCACCGCAACACACCAAGTTGGCAGGTTGATTAACTGTAATTTTCCATTTTAATTGGGAAACCCAAACATAATTAATCATCAGAAAGCCCCCTACCCCCACCTTTCTCTTTCTTTCCTCCCTCTTTCTTTCTTTCTTTCTTTCTTTCTTTCTTTTTTGAAAGGAGATGTGGGGAAACGCTCCTTCATCAAGCTCGCCCATCCATGTCTGTTCAGCTCCCATCTTCCCCTGCGCAAACACAATCGTCACGCCGAAGTGCCTTGTTAAGGCACAGATAGCCCCCAGAGCTCAGTGAGAGAGACACAGAGAGAGAGAGAGAGAGAGAGGCGGGGGGAGCTAGCTGGTCACTGCAATACTGACGCACTCAATGCATGATTAGCTTTAAATGGACGGTCCTGATGAGGCCAGGACTGACGGTGGATCTACGACTCTCACTCATTGTATAGCGAGAGAGTGCGAGATCGAGGAAAGGAGAGAGAAAGAGGGAGAGAGAGAAAGAGGGGTAGGAGGACATGTAGAGAAAGGGAAAGAGAGAAGGGCAGAGAGAGGAAGAGATGGAGAGAGAGGAGGAAAGAGAGAGGGGGAGAGGAATAGATGAGAGAGAGAGAGAGAGAGAGAGAGAGAGAGAGAGAGAGAGAGAGAGAGAGAGAGGAGGCTGGCAAGACAGAGAGGGCAGAGAGAGAGAGGGGGGAGGGGTAGAGAGAGAGAGCGAGAGTGAGAGAGATGGGGGGGGAGAGAGGAGAGCGAGAGAGGGGGGGGGGGAGAGAGAGAGAGAGGGGGGAGAGAGAGAGAGAGAGAGAGAGAGAGAGAGAGAGAGAGAGAAGCAGTCATTTAAGTAAATCCTATATGTGTGGGGGGAGAAAAAGTGATACATGAATTTAAATCTCAAGTGCTTTCAGCACATTTTCTCCAGAATTGTCTTTGATTCATGTAATTTCTCCTCTTCAAAGCCTCCTTATGGAGATTCAGGTCAGTATACATTTGTTCAACATTTCTACAAAACTCTAGCTTAATTGAGACACATCTTTTGTCCATTCAGAAGTGTTACTTAGACGAAACTCATCTTTTCTCCATTTAGTTACTAATAGTTGTCCAATCTAGTCTCATTGGAATAAGTCCTCTAAAAAAGAGAGTGAGAGGAGGTGATGTGAGATACAAATGTGAGTGTAATTATTATTATATGATGTATTATCCATTATCATGATTAGGTAATGTGTGTGTGTGTGTGTGTGTGTGTGTGTGTGTGTGTGTGTGTGTGTGTGTGTGTGTGTGTGTGTGTGTGTGTGTGTGTGTGTGTGTGTGTGTGTGTGTGTGTGTGTGTGTGTGTGTGTGTGTGTGTGTGTGTGTGTGTGTGTGTGTGTGTGTGTGTGTGTGTGTGTGTGTGTCATCTGTCTGTGCATTTGGAAAGTACTCAGACGCCTTTTCTTTTTCCACATTTTGTTACGTTGGTGCCTTATTCTAAAATTGATTAAAATATTTGTTTTCCTCATCAATCTACACACAAAACTCCATAATGACAAAGTGAAAACAGGTTTTTATACATTTTTGCTAATTTATTAAAAATAAAAAAACGGAAATACCTTATTTACATACAGTATTCAGACCCTTTGCTATGAGACTCAAAATTGAGCTCAGGTGCATCCTGTTTCCATTTATCATTTTTGTAGATGTTTCAACAACTTGATTGGAGTCCATCTGTGGTAAATTCATTTGATTGGTCATGATTTGGAAAGGCCCACAGATGACAGTGCATGTCCGAGAATAAAACAAGCCATAAGGTCGAAGGAATATTCCATAGAGCTCCGAGATAGGATTGTGTCGAGGCACAGATTTGGGGAAGGGTACCAAACTATTTATGCACAGTGGCACAGTGGCATTCTCAAATGGAAGAAGTCTGGAACCACCAAGACTCTTCCTAGAGCCCGGCCAAACTGAGGTTCACCTTCCAACAGGACAACGACCCTAAGCACATAGCCAAGACAACACAGTCTCTGAATGTCCTTGAGTGGCTCAGCCAGGGCCTGTACTTGAACCCCACCAAACATCTCTGGAGAGGCCTGGAAATAGCTGTGCAGCGACGCTCCCCACCCAACCTGAGAGGATCTGCAGAGAAGAATGTGAGAAACTCCCCAAATACAGGTGTGCCAAGGTTGTAGCGTAATACTCAAGAAGACTCGAGGCTGTTATCGCTGTCAAAAATGCTTCAACAAAGTACTGAGTAAAGGGTGTGAATACTTGTCTAAACGTGATATTTCCTGGGTTTTTTGCAAACATTTAAAAAAACTGTTTTAGCTTTGTCATCATGGGGTATTGTGTGTAGGTTGATGAGCGACAAAAAAAACCCAGATTTAATCCATTTTAGAATAAGGGTGTAACGAAACAAAATGTGGAAAAAGTCAAGGGGTCTGAATACTTTCCGAATGCACTGTATAAGTGTTTGTGTGCCTTTGTATGTTCTCCTATACTCTAATAATTTAATTGAAAATGTTCTAGACCACTCCCTGTGCCTGGGAGGGTTCTAGTGGGGGAAAGTGCACGACTGAACAGACACAACAGTGTCTCTCTCTCTCACAGTAATGATACCCTTGGCTGCAATGGAAAAAGGTAAGCTGGCCTGTCTTTCAGGTTTGATTTCTCATCACTGTGCACCCCACCCAGCCCAAGCATTAACTGAGAGGAAATGTATGCAGGTGAATGGGGGGAAAAGTCACTCATAAACAGAAAGCGCAGCCATGAATAAGCTGACAGGGGTTTTAGGAGGTTTGTACTCACTATGAATACATGGACTTGCTCCTATGGTTGACATAGGTGTGGGAGGTATTTGGTAGTTTCCTAAATGTATGAATTTGAAATTAGGTAGTCTAAGATAACTTGTTAGAGTTCATCAGTTTATCGGCTGCAAAAATTGGTAGCTTCTATATGTTCTCAAGCAGGCCAGTTTGTGGTTAAATAGAATCCACAGATGTTTCACCAAAAGGCCTTCATGTACTCTTTGTTTCTTAGAATGATTCATTAGATAACATATTGTCGGTCTGAGGTGTGATTATGAAATCCATACGTTTAGGAAAACAGACTAGTTTGGTCTGCATTCCAATGGTGTGCTAGGTCTTATGGGGGATCTTAAATACATGTACGGTTACATGCATCAAATGACGGGGTTGAACATGTATGCATTTCTCTCTCTTCAAGTGGGCTTGCATGCGGTGCCATGGGATTTTGTTAAATGCTAAATGTGTCTGGTGTTTCTCGTTACTCAAGAGACCATACTTTTCAACAAGTTATTCTGCCACTAATGAGCCAAAGAACTTTAAGAGCCAGGGATTTTCAACGGGAGTAATTGTGGCTGGTTGAAACAGCCTCTGATTCTATGGTAACTTAGAAAGGCTGTACTGTTTCCTTCAAATGAAACAGAATGGAAACTTTCCAGCTTATCATTGAAACAAACATTCTTGTACAATGATATGCAAATAGTTGATTTTATGACAGCTAAAGAACACAGACACTGGACAGAGGAAGATCTTTGCAACTCTGCCTAGAAGGCCAACATCAGTCGCCTCTTCACTGTTGACGTTGAGACTGGTGTTTTGCGGGCACTATTTAATGAAGGACTTGTGAGGCGTCTGTTTCTCAAACTAGACACTCTAATGTACTTGTCCTCATGCTCAGTTTTGCACCAGGGCCTCCCACTCCTCTTTCTATTCTGGTTAGAACCAGTTTGCGCTGTTTGTGAAGGGAGTAGTACAAAGAGATCTTCAGATTCTTGGCAATTTATCGCTTGGAATAGCCTTAATTTCTCAAAACAAGAATAGACTGACGAATTTCAGAAGAAATGTATTTGTTTCTGGCCATTTTGAGCCTGTAATCAAACCCACAAATGCTGATGCTCCAGATACTCAACTGGTCTAAAGAAGGCCAGTTTTATTGCTTCTTTAATCAGCACAACAGTTTTCAGCTGTGCTAACATAATTGCAAAAGGGTTTTCTAATGATCAATTAGCCTTTTAAAATGATAAACTTGGATTAGCAAACACAACGTGCCATTGGAACACAGGAGTGATGGTTGCTGATAATGGGCCTATGTAGATATTCCATTAAAAATCAGCCATTTCCAGCTACAATGGTCATTTACAACATTAACAATGTCTACACTGTATTTCTGATCAAGTTTATGTTATTTTAATGGACCAATTATTTTTTTCTTCTCCCAAAAACAAGAACATTTCTAAGTGACCCCAAAATGTTGAACGGTAGTGTATGTATATTATATAAACCTTTATCAGCATAACAAAAATGTGTAACAGTCTGTGACTACGGGAAAAAATATATATAAAAAGATAACGCTATATTCAGGCAAATAAATAATAATAGTATGTGTGCAGCAGTGAACAATACTTTATATGTGATTACATTAGAATTTTTTATTGGAGACATTCAAATAATTTAAACTGACATCCAGCAATATTAAGTTCTTAAATGTGTTAAAAGTTTACATGAGTTACTTGACATAAATATATTTATTTGCTCTATTATATTCTTATTTACAATGGCGTCCTACTTACAGGGACAGCCATAGTAGTACGGCACCCCTGGAGCAAATTAGGGTTAAGTGCCTTGATCAAGGACACATCGACAGGTTTTCACCTTGTCAGGTCGGGGATTTGATTCAGCAACCTTTTGGTTACTGTCCCAATGCTCTGACCACTAGGCTACCTGCCGCCCTAATAAACAAAAACAAATAAACCAAAGTTGTGATTCAATTCTTTAAGTTTACTTTAGGCTATTTCATATCTGTAAAATCTGAGAAAAGGTGTTGGTGAATGGATTTTCAAGTTAAAAGAAGGAAACTCTCCAATTGAAAGTAGCATAATGTATATAAGCACAACATTGAAACCTATAAATTCAAGCAGGTTGCTTGTATTCCTATGTCAAACCTACAGGGGCGCTGTTCTCCCAAATTCAAGTTCAAATTCAAGCACACGGTGCTGAGACGGCTGAAGTATTAATAAAACATTAGCCCATTAAGTCAAATATTTAAGATAGAGTCATGTTTTTACAATGCAAACTATACATTGCAATTACTACATTTATTAAATAAAGTTCAAGTAAAATATTCCGTGCAGGAATGAATTTACAATAAAATAGGTCTAACCCCCTATCACAGTGGTATTTTTTTTAAACCTTAGAGCTTTATCATGTTTAATTTGATTCCTTTCTAATATCAAAGTTAACAACCTCAATATAACGAGATCCAACTATAGAGGCCTAATTAAAATGCATTTGATCAGACAATGTTTACTTTTTTATCAACAAATATCCCCACTATAAAACTACCAATCAATTGATTGGTGACGTCTTGTCGAATAAGCCGTTTATACGTTCTAATTTACAAAAGGCGTTTATATGTTTTAATTTGTTTGTTTTAACCTGAAAGACAAAGTTGACAAAATAATTGTTTGACTTAAAAGATGACTGCCACAAAGAACTAGTTACATGACTAGTGTAAAAACTAAATATTATAGAATTATAATCTTAATCCAACAATCATTAAATGCATTTGAGCAATAATAGCCCACATGTAAAACATGAGTAACTACATTTGGCATGCATTGTCTAATGGATATTAGGCAATATAAAATAGCAATATTGGCAATAACAGCTCAAAAAACGAATAATCAGTCCAAAATGCACACTCGACAACAAATCTTACTGCATCGTTCACGATCTACGTGGAAGATCCATCCCGTGTTTTAGCTGTTAAAGAAATAGCCAACTCCCGTTCAATAATTCTATTCCGTGGCCCTATTCAATATTACAGGTTTCCGTTCAATAACTCCATTCCGCGCACATGTTCAATAAGCGATGGACCTGTTCAATTGCTCCGCTCCGTGTTTTGCGCGCGCTCCCCCTCCTTCCTACTGAACTCCAGCCCCTCGCGCTCTCTCTATCAGCCTCTCACTCCGTCTCAATATGTCTCAAGATGGCGGCCAATGCGGGATCGATGTTTCAATATTGGAAGCGCTTAGATTTACAGCAGCTGCAGGTCAGCCCTTTTCCTTCAAGTTTCTCTGCTTTCTTGAAGCCTTATGTGTGGAAACCAGTTGTCGAGTTGTGGCTTCGCTCTTGAGCCCCTCTTTGCCGGTGTTTGTGGCCGCTTTCGGAGCTCTCTTCTACCATTGATTAAAGCGGCTCTCTCGTTGATCGGAAATTGATCCTCTTTGTTCAATTCCCATCGATCAGACATCATGGCCGAGGGGAAGCGGTCACTATGGCAATTCGGGGACCAAAGGCGATTCAACACTCATGGAAGACTATTCTAGTGCAAATCTGGCAACTTAACACTTTTGAGAGGATGTATTTTATGTGTTTGATGCGTTTTGTTTGAATAATTTTGTTAAAGAAAATAAGTGCGTTTGTTGTCTAGAGCTCTCGCGGGTGGCGCTGTGGTGCTGAAACGAGTTGGTTGCAGAAGAGTTAGGTGACTTATTTATGTTATCTTAAATGTTTTACACTTGGAAATGTTACTTTTGAAGAAGAAATATACGAAATGCTTTGACAACATGCTTTTCATAATAGCTGTTATAGTTATTGTGTTCGAGAAAACCCTCTGGCGAAGCCGCTTGCCCCGAGTGAGCTCTTTATTTAGGGAAGTGCTTAGTCTACAGCTAGGTAACTCATAGCTATTTTAATAATATAAAAACTGTTAGCCAATGTCTATATTCCGCATCGTTTTGTCGTGGTAGTGTTAATCTGTTGAAACAGAAGTGTTAAAGATAGGAAGTCCAGTGAAATTGTGATTTCTACTCTTTATGCGTAGCCATAGGCTATCCTGTAGACATGGATTTGCTTACCCAAATTCAAGTTTGCGTGTTTTTAATCTGAAATAGTTTAGCCTACCATTAAGTTAATAACCAAAGTTGTATGCTTTATTTCGTTTGAATTGTGCGCTCAATAGATTTTAAACGAGTGCACGAACCACTTTTGCTTTCATAATTAGCTATGTTTATCTGTTTTACAATTTTAAAGTTATATATGGACTTAGGCTGCAGTTTAAATTAAACACGTAGCCTACACAAACTTTATACATCGCTTATTTAACTAGATTAACAGGTTCAAGTTATCTAAGACTGATTTTGAATTGACCGTTGAATAATCGACAGTAGCTACTTGGGAGTGTGGTTTTTGCATAATAGGAAAATGTGATAGCCTAATCTCTGTTATTCCAAATGCAAATAGCTTGGTGGGTGCGAATGACTGTCAATAAACCTATAGAATTAAGGTGTTATTGGACGAGTCACAATGAATGTGATTCGATAACGTTTGCTAATGTATTTTTTTTTCATGAAGGATACTCAATGTGTATTTGTTACATTTAAACAACCCCCTACTACCAATCACAACATACTTATTTATGTATGTAGTCTAGTTAAACCTTTTTAAATCAATAGGCCTATTGGGTTACTTTTTATTTTTGTATTATTTCAGATTTCTAAATGTCGCTGAACCTAGTAGCCTACTAAAAGCAAATTATACTCAAATTTCGTGGATTTGTCGTCTTTGCATGCATTTAACATACAGAAGTCATGTTTTTCAAATGAATAGGGGTCGTAATATCGCTAGGCTACTATCAAAGGAATGCGTTTGAAATGTACACGTCACTCTGAGTCTCACGGGTTTTGCATATCATGTCAGGAGGGGGAATGGGTCAATGCGTGCATTTTTCAAGGGACAATATTTCCATCCTAAAATGAATGAAATTATAAAAAATGTGCCGAAAATATGCTTTGTTCTTATTCATCCCTATGCCGTTTATTCTCGACCATTCGATGCCACCGAGTGTCCGCCATAGCCATGCTGCGGCCAGGGAACAGGTTGATCTCACAATCAATCACAGCAATGTGTTTCCTCAGCTATTGTGCGACATTTGCCATCGCCTCTTGAAATAATTGTTTTTGTTTGAAAATGCAATATGGGTGTATTTGACTGCTAGGCTCCTATACTGTTCTTTCCCCATCGGAATTTGTTCACGCTATTTTTGATTAAACTGATTAATGGATTTTTGGGAGGAATATTTTTACGTAGTTTAGGCTGTTGTGCCTTTCTCCCCGTCTGACGAACAAAAACAAAAAAAAAAGTATGATTCTCACGCTTGGTGCGCTTTTGATGCCCCTAATATAATGCCTGATAATGGACCCACTGTAACCCCTCTGATAATTGAGAGAAGCACGTTGGTTGAAAGCTCCACCTTTTATTACGTTATTATTATTACTTTATCACGTTGTGCTGTTTGCCGTATCAATCCATAGGCTGCAGTGTTATTGTGTATGTCTTTATTTAAATGGTTAAAGCGTTGTGCATTCTATTCTGTCTAACAATATTCAACGTTGATTACATTGCATTTTGTGGTCGTTGTTATCACTTTGCCTCCACTGTTATCTAAATATAATCCAATTTTGTAATGGGTCTACTTGATTTGCATTTGTTGGAACGTCATAACCCGGTTAAATTGACTTCTGAATTCTCAAGTTCAGCTATAATGACATGTCTAATGTTTATAGCTTAAGTAATACATATGCTGGCAGAGATACCTTGCATTATTTAGGCTATTTTGTTATACTCTCTCACACAGAATGTTGGGGGGGGGGGGTATTTTGTATTTGTTTAGGAAGAGTGAACCATTAATCTAGTCAGAAACATTAACTACTATTATCAATCATTCCCCCCACACACACAGAGTATAGTCTTGACAGCCATACATAGTTATCACAGAAAGTATGCATCAAGAAAGGTTGTGTTAAGAGCCTTGCAATAATCATGGTGAGCCCCATCCGATGATATTAGTCAAGACAGCTGCTCAGCAGAGAGGAGCTAGGCGAGATCCTGTCTGGAGGATCAGACCAGACAGCAGAGAGTACACTGAAGATTCCACCTCCATTATTGATGACAACTTATTTACTTTGCTGCAGTATTGCCACCGGTGAGTATTTCTGACAGGATATGCTCAGGCACTGCAATATGGCCTTTTCATCACAAGCCGCCACAGCCTCTTTTAATTGGACTCACAGAATAAAGAGTCGCTAGTGATACATGTACATGTTACAAGTAATAAACCAGTACATTGTTTTCTGGCCTTCTCATATTGGTGCATGCCACATTGGAAAGACATTAAGCTTCAAGACAAACCTTAAATGTCTCTGCAGAAATAGGATTTCTGTATCAGGGCCCCTATCCCAAACAAGGGAACCACTGCTTTCCACTACTGGATCACCTGGGAAGTGCATCAGATAATGTGAATCCAAGATGTTGTAGTAAACCCAAAGGGGATTTTCTTTTTACCACCAGACATTCTAAAGTGGCTTATTTCCAACTGGAATGTCCAAAGCTTGTCAGAGTGTTGCAGGCATTGAATGAGTTACAAGGATATTAATGTTTTTTCACAAGCTGTTCGGGTACTTTCATGCAATCCTGTTGGAAAGAACACCTACTGTACAGTTTTTTGGACTCTGTGCTCAACTCAGCCCAGGTGGAACCAATGCATTAACAAATGCTACTCCCTCTTCGCTATCATTATACCCCCTGTTTTCATGTCCTGAATATTATGTAATTAATCAAATAAACAGGGAAACTAGGCTATAGGATGCTCACACTACAGATAGTGCATGTGCAAAGATCAGAGTTCGGGGCTAAGGACTAGAAGAAAATTACCACAGACACACAAACTACCCCTACATGCCCGTTTCTCACTTAAAAAGCTAATGTAAAATAATGTTTTATTGTCACATACACTGGATATCTGCGAAATGTGTTGTTTTACAGGGTTAGCCATAGTAGTACGGTGCCTCTGGAGCAAATTGGGGTTAAGTGCCTTGCTCAAGGGTACATCAACAGATTTTTCACCTTGTCAGCTCGGTTATTCGAACCAACCACCTTTCGGTTACTTGCCCAACTGCTAGGCTACCTGCCGCTATGTGGTGACTTTCAATATTTCCCTGCTCGACAGACAGCCCACAGGAACTTGCATCTCTGCGGTCGGCTCTTTGATGAAGCTCGGAATAAAAGGGTTTCTTGTCAGGGTTTTTTTTTAGACGTGTTCTCTACGCTGCTAACAGTAGGCAGCTCAGTGTGAAACGTTGAAACGGCACGATTACTGGGCTGCCTTTTTAGTTGAAAGGGCGCCCACAGTTTTCTATTCAGGCCCTCGCTCTCCTGATTTTTAAGTTTGATTTGGCTGTTTACGTTCCTTGTGGCCCAAAAGCTGCCTCTTTCACACCGTGTACCAATTACATTTCTCATGTGAGCCCTCAGACAGGGCTACCTAAGAAGGCCCGCTCTCTGTCTTGAAGTCTGATCTCCATTAGCCACTTTGTTCATAACCGTCCCCATGTATAGACACATGGTAATGTGTGTGTGTATATATATATATTTTAATGGCTTTTATCTGTCGCTGTTTTTGATAGTGCTTTATTAAAATTATCCATCTGAGACGAGTCGTAAAATCTGTAATTACAGCATGTTTAATGTTTTAGTTTTTCCACTGAACATTGATTTCAACTTACATTTCTGCTATAATAGGTTTCAAACATTAAGGCAGACTGTAACGTCTATATGTTGAATGAGCTGTATTATGTGCACGCGGGTGAGTATACAAAACATTTAGAACACCTGCTCTTTTCATGACATAGACTGACCAGGTGACTCCAGGTAAACACTATGATCCCTTATTGATGTCACTTGTTAAATCCACTTTAATCAGTGTAGATGAAGGGGAGGAGACAGGTTAAATAAGTATTTTTGAGCCTTGAGACAATTGAGACATGGATTGTGTATCTGTGCCATTCAGAGGGTGAATGGGCAAGACAATAGATTTAAGTGTCTTTGAACGGAGTAGTAGGTGCCAGGCGCACCGGTTTGTGTCAAGAACTGCAGCGCTACTGGGTTTTTCCACACAGTTTCCTGTGTGTATCAAGAAGGGTCCACCACCCAAAGGACATCCAGCCAATTTGTCACAACTGTGGGAAGCATTGGAGTCAACATGGGCCAGCATCCCTGTGGAACACTTTCCAGACCTTGTAGAACCCATGCCCTAATGAATTGAGGCTGTTCAGAGGGCAAAAGGGGGGGGTACAACTCAATATTAGGAAGGTTTTCCTAATGTTTGGTATATTCAGTATATTGGGCCTACATTTTAAATTATAGGGAGAGCATGGTTGGAGTGTCTGGTTTACATTTGCAGTAGCTAGCAAAGTGTTTGTTACAGTACAGAGATGTTTGCTTGAGATAAGAAGCTTATCTGGTACAGTACTCTTACCCTTAGACCAGCCTCTGAGCTTATTTTTCTTAGACCTCCATTACTATGGGTTCCCGAGTGGCGCAGCGGTCTAAGGCACTGCATCTCAGCGCAAGAGGCGTCACTACAGTCTCTGGTTCGAATCCAGGCTGTATCACATCCGGCCGTGATTGGGAGTCCCATAATCGTCAGTGTTTGGCCTGGGTAGACCGTCATTGTAAATAAGAATTTGTTCTTAACTGACTTGCCTGGTTAAATAAAATAAAATAAAATATATATAGGTACTCAGCCTTTTCAAATGGTCCCTTGGCGGGGGGTGCCACCTCAGCATGCCACCTGTGTTGACTCTGCACAGATGCTGTTCTCAGAGGCATTTGGGCCTGTGTGTGGTCCTGCATTTTACATGGAGATTTGAGCTCCCCTGCGCCCTAAACTTGTGCCGGCCTGCCGTTGGCTGTAAGCATATCAGTTAGATATTTATGATACGGTAGACACAGGCTGGGCTTTGGCTCCCCTGTGTTATTTTTAACCCTCTGTTGCCCCAGACTTGCCACAGATATGGGTGTGTCTTATCGAGTTAAGTTCCACCGAGAAGGTATATAAAAATAAAAAAATGTTTAGCCTTGTCCCATCGCTGCAACTCCCGTACGACTCGGGAGAGGCAAAGGACGAGAGCCATGCGTCCTCCGAAACACAACCCGCCAAGCCGCACGCTTAACCCGGAAGCCAACCGCGGCCAGCCAAACTCTCCCCTAGCCCGGACAACGCTGGGCCAATTGTGCGTCGTCTCCTGGGCGCGGCCGGCTGCGACAGACTGGGCTCCCACATCTGTCGCAACGCAGCTTGCACTGCAGTGCCTTAAACCACTGCGCCACTCGGGAGGCCCCCACCGATAAGATTTTAATGGAAGGATTATTTTCGCTGAGCTCTTCAACAGACCAGACTATAGACCTACATCTTCATTTAAAGATCAAATCTAATATTTATCGTCACATGCTTCGTAAACAACAGGTGTAGACTAAAAGTGGAAAATGCTTACTTACGGGCCCTTCCAAACAATGCAGAGAGAAAGAAAATAGAGAAATAATAGATAAGTAATAATACATACACAATAAGTAACGATTACAAGGTAATTAATGTTGATATGTACATATAACTAGGAATAAAGTAACTAGGCAACAGGATAAATAATAAACTGAAGCAGCATCAAATAAGTTAGTGCAAAAAGGGTCTGCAGATAGTCCGGGTTACAATTTGATTAACTATTTAACTAACTATTTAGGCGTCTTATGTCTTAGGGGTAGAAGCTGTTTAGGGTCCTGTTTGTTCCAGACTTGGTGCATTAGCATCGCTTGCCGTGCAGTAGCAGAGAGTCTATGACTTAGATGGCTGGAGTCTCTGATTTTTACTGGGCAGCTCGCGGCTGGGTTTGTCTTTGTAATCCGTGATAGTTTACAAGCCCTGCCACATCTGATGATCGTCAGAGCCGTTGTAGTAGGATTTGATCTTAGTCCTGTATTGACGCTTTGCCTGTTTGATGGCTCATCGGAGGTCATAGCAGGATTTCTTATAAGCGTCTGGATTAGTATCCTGCTCCTTGAAAGCAGCAGCTCTAGCCTTTAGTGCTGTGCGTATCTTGCCTGTAATCCATGGCTTCTAGTTGGGATATGTACGTACGTTCACTGTGGGGCCGATGTCGTCGAAGCACTTAATGAATTTGTCACTGATGTGGGAAACTCCTCAATGCCATCGGATGAATCCCAGAATGTATTCCAGTCCGTGCTAGCAAAACATTCCTGTATTTTAGCATCCGCTTCATGAGACCAATTTTGTATTGAGGGCGTCACTGGTACTTCTTGTTTGAGTTTTTACTTAGCAGGAATCAGGAGGATCGAGTTATGGTCAGATTTGCCAAATGGAGGGCGAGGGAGACCACTGTATGCGTTTCTGTGTGTGGAGTAAATAATATTCTTAAGTCATATTAGCGATACAGCACCAGCTGTTGTTAAGAAAGATATACACACCTACCCCCTTACGCTTACCCGAAGCTGCCGTAAAGTCCTGCCAATGAATAGAAAAAACAGCTAGATGTACATCAAGTGTACAAAACATTAAGAACACCTTCCTAATATATTGAGTTGCCCCCCGTTGTGGCATGGACTCTACAAGGTGTCGAAAGCGTTCCATGTTGACTGCAATGCTTCCCATAATTGTGTCAAGTTGGCTGGATGTCCTTTGGGTGGTGGACAATTCTTGATACACACAGGAAACTGTTGAGCGTGAAAAACCCAGCAGCGTTGCAGTTCTACCATACCCAGTTCGAAGGCACTTCAATCTTTTGTCTTGCCCATTCACCCACTGAATGGCACACATACACAATCCATGTCTCAATTGTCTCAAAGCTGAAAAATCTTTCTTTAACCTCTCTATCTCCACTGATTTTGAAGTGGATTTAACAAGTGACATCAATAAGGGATCATAGCTTTCACCTCGTCAGTCTATGTTATGGAAAGAGCAGGTGTTCATAATGTTTTCTACACTCAATGTATATTGTTCATCCACAACTCCAAGAAACATCGGGTATTACAGTTGTTCAGGTCCTGTTGATAGGATAGTCTCTAACAGAGCTTGTCCAGTTTGTTCTCCAATGATTGTATGTTCGCCAATAGAACAGAGGGTAGAGGCGGTTTATTTACTCGCCAACATAGTTTCGTCAGGGTGCCACCACGTCAGCCTCTCTTACGCTCTTCCTTTTCCGAGTCTCTGGGATTAAGGCCTGGTCTCGGGTGAGCAGTATGTCTGCCGTGCAGACTCGTTCAAGTAGAAATCTTTATCCAAATCGAGGTTAGTGATCGCTGTTCTGATGACCACAAGCTATTTTCAGTCATAGGAAACAATGTCAGAAACATTATATACAAACAAAGTTAAGATCTGCGCAAAAACCCCCACAAAATAGCAGAATTGGTCAGTATCCCGTAAAACGACAGCTATCCATTGCATCACCATTACATACAAAAATATGCATTGATGCAACACAAGAAAGATCCACTCTCAAATATTAAAAGTTTCTATGAAGTTGTTAGATCTAAGTCAAAGTGAGAGCTGTATGCTCTCTGGTCTCTCAGGTCACATGTTTGTACAGCAGGATTTTAGATACACAGGCACCTGAGTATGAATCATCCATGCTAAAACAGTCAAGTTCCTGACTAGTTCTGCCACATGTCAGTGAAAAAACTGGAGCCTGCACTCAGGACTAAATTTAGAATACTCCTTAATGCAGAAATTAAAGGATAACTGTGCCTCAGCGCTCTGCTATCCCACAACCCCCCACCACACACTCCCACCCCCGTCGATTCCCAAGTCAGATCCACGCCACTTCAAACTACAACAAGCTTGTAAACAAGACAGACATTTGCATGTCCCCTTCCAAATTTAGCCCAAGCGTCTTTGCCTTTTCCCTGGGAGTTCGTAATTGCAATGGAAAGCTTGATATTTATGCGTTTTCACATAGCATTTGGGACCCGCAGTATTTTGTGGACCACATTCTTTGAGGCAACAAGCTTCAGTCCCGATCAGTCTGTCATAGTGTGAGCTGGGCTCAGTGATCACAGCTGGAACCCCTTGTCTCACTGCACAGTTAAATACTGTAAGACGTACAGTTTAAATGTATTTGGCTAAGGTGTATGTAAACTTCCGACTTCAACTGTACACAGCGTAACTTATGTTCACTATCCTTTTTATCCCTCTTGTGTGAAATAAGACTTGTAAGACATGCCTTTTAAAAGCTCACAAGTAATCTGTTGCCTGTGGTCATTTTTATGATGCATAGAATTAAACTTTTTTTTTTATTTGGACCGCAACAGGATTAACAAATCAATTGAAATGTACTCCTTGCCTGGCCGTAGTTTTTGTTCTGTAGTGAGCTGTGCTCGGCAATCAGTGGTTTATCTCTACTGTCAGACAAATACATCCAGACCGAGTAATCACAAAGGGCTCTTTTCCTGATTAGAGATGCAATGTGAGCAATCAAGGAACTCTTTTAGTTGAATATTCTCAGTTCGCAGTTAGGAGTGTGTCTTAAATCGGGATACTACACTACTCAATGAATGATTGTTATTTTCCATAGTGTTTATTTTTATTTTTTAATGTGATTTACAGTACAGTGTTCTGTACTGGTGGAAGGGACTGAAATGGCTAGATGAGCTCTGTGGCTCTGGGAATGAGGAGAGGGGTCAGGCCCAGAGCCAGTTCACACTATCCTCTACATTACCTCACGTCTGCCCCATCCCTCCCTCCACTGTATCTATCTCTCTCCCTCTCTCTGGGAGCTGGGGTTTCATGGGGGCCCCCTTTGCCTCACACAGTTTCATAGAAACCCTGACGCCAAATACATAATTAGCCTGGAATGTGCTGTCCATTTCAGCCGGGAAGGGTGGATGGAGTGATCCAGGGAATTGGCCCCTCCTCACTCGCTTCCCTCTGCCCACTGGTTCTAACGTAGAGGCTACACTGCAGAGCATGCCCACGCACTGGGACTGCATCATCCCTCCAGTCACTATTCAGTCTAACTTTTTCGTTTACTATGGACTTTTGTTTGACTGTTTTTTGTTGTTGTTGTTCAGCCTCACCAAACTATTGTTTGGCAGCCACAGTCTCTCTTTCACTGTTTGAGAACTCTGGCAGAAAAATAGACACTGAGAGTAAGTGGAGGAACATTATCACGGGAAGTAGTGTAGCTTGAATAAAGCATTTTAAGCTGCTTGTTGACATGTGTATCTGTTATGAGTGTCGCATACAGGCACATCACGGAGGAGACACTTGTGTATACAGCTTGCCCCCTTTGATAATTTTGGTCTAGCCTACTCAGCAGAAATTCAGATTGTGGATAGTGTTCCTTTTCATTGTGTTCATCCTGAATGTGAGCGCGTACTGCAGGGACTGAGGTATGATGTCTTTGCGAAGCCACAGCCAGCAGACTTCTATCACCAAGGCCATGTTGTCCCCACAACGCAGGTCCATTTAGGCCTAGACTATACAAGAATGACATGAGTCAGCAACTGCTTTGACAACCTCTTGTATTATATCACACCATGAAAGGGATGTTGCTTTCGCCAGGGTTAAACATATTCCACAGTAAAACGTCTGAGGAGATGTTAATATCGACCTTTTGACAGGTCTTTTTGTTTCCAGTTTAAACTGCTTTGAAGCGACAGCACTTCAAGACCAGGAGATGATAGAACTCCCTTTGTGATATATTAGAATTCTTTGCTACGGTCTGATCCACTGAATTCACACGCAGAGAGAAAATAAAATGGACTACTGAGACTTTGGCTCACTCACTCTCTGGTCAAGAAAGTAAATGTAAGGCAATGTAAATTGGCTCGTAAGAGAGTCTGAAAAGCATCAATGCCTAAATTGAAACATTAAGCATACAGTGAAAACAAGGGGGGTCGTCGCTGTGAAAGGAAGTGGAAAAAAAAGTAGAGCAGCAATTTATCTGCTTCTGTGCAGAAACATCTGGAAAGAGTTTGGAGAAAATGAGGGAATCTGAAGTACTTGGGAATTAAGAGCTATGGGAAAGAAATCGCCCCCCCCCCCCTGTTTTCCAGAGCGAGATAGGACAGGAGGTTGCAATCTGGCTTTACAGGTCGTTGATGATAAAAATGGGAGCGTACTTCACTGTGAGATGTTCTTGCCAGTGTCATTCTGACGGACACAGTAGCATTTCTATCATATTTTTACTCTGAAATAAGCAACTTAAAGATAAGTAGACAACAACTGTGTAAATCACTGTAGGCTTATTTGTGCCATTTCTGTTCTCACTATATAATATGGTGACCAATTTATTTACTCAGGGTTTTGTTGCAGTCATTCTGCAAACATTCTTATTGTACTTAGGCAAAGTACTCGCTATAATGTAAACATTTATTTGCTCACAGGAACCTTGGAGAGGGGGAGAGGGAGAGGGAGAGGGAGAGAGGAGGGGAAATTTCTTCATCAAGCAGCTACGAAGAAGAAGAAAAAAAAACACGGGGCAGGTGCAAAATGCCAGAACGAAATACACAAAAGACAGATACGCGATACATAATGCGGCAGTATGAAAAAGGCATTGCATAGCTAAATGTGCGTATGATGTAATAATAATTCCCTTAAAATACAGTCCTTAGTACAGGGTTTAATTACAGATAAATGTACGTATTGCACATTCGATATACTAAAAGTAATGAAAAAAGATACAACTGACAGGTGAATGACTACGTAAGTTCAGTCCAAGAGTTACTTACAATATTGCACGTGATATGATATAACAACTTTACATGAACAAAGTTGTTATATGTACACTGCCGTGAGTGTGCCAAGCTGTCATCAAGGCAAAGGGTGGCTACTTTGAAGAATCTCAAATATAAAATATATTTTGATTTGTTTAACACTTTTTTGGTTACTACATGATTCCATATGTGTTATATCATAGTTTTGATGTCTTCACTTTTATTCTACAATGAAAATAAAGAAAAACCCTTGACTGAGTAATATTCCAAACTTTTGGCCCCCAGTGTATATACAGTCCTGAATGAATAAGTCCTGAGTGATTGAGTGATTACAGACCAGAGTTACTCACAGATGGATGCCTAATTGTTAAACTAGGTCCTAACACCCCAACAGTTCCAGGTCTATGTTGCCGAAGGCACGGCAACCTGGTGAGGCATTAAAAAGTCTAATAGCCACCGGCAAGAAGGATCTCCTGTAGCGCTCTCTGGCACACCGTGGTGGGATCAGTCTGTGACTGAAGGTGCTCCTCTGCGTCATAACCATGGCATGCAGAGGGTGGGTGACGTTGTCCACGATGGCCAGCAGTTTGGCCAGGATCCTTCTCTCCACCACCTCCTCTAGAGTGCTAAGGCTAATCCCCAGAACAAAGCTAGCCTTCCTTATCAGCTTATTTACCAGAGAAGCATCACCAGCCTTTTTGTTGGTGCCCCAGCGCTCCACTGCAAAAAAAATGCCACTGGCCATTCTCTACTATTATTCTGACATTTCACATTCTTAAAATGAAGTGGTAATCCTAACTGATTTAAGACAGGGAATTTTTGCTAGGATTAAATGTCAGGAATTGTGAAAAGCTGAATTTAAATGTATTTGGCTAAGGTGTATGTAATCTTCCGACTTCAACTGTATATACAGTTGTTATATCTTATCACGTGCAATATTGTAAGTAATTCTTGGACTGAACTTACGTAATCATTCACTCAGGACTGCATATTAGTATCCTGTCAGTTGTATCTTTTTTTCATTGCATTTAGTATATCGAATGTGCAATACATGCATTTATCTGTAATTAAACCCTGTACTAAGGACTGTATTTAATAATTAATATTATTACCCTAAATTATAATAATCTGTCTGTAAACAATTGTTGGAAGAATTACTTGTCATGCACAAAGTAGATGTCCTAACCGACTTGCCAAAACTATAGTTTGTTAACATGAAATCTGTGGAGTGGTTGAAAAAATGAGTTTTTAATGACTTCAACGTAAGTGTATGTAAACTGCCGACTTCATATACATAGGGCAGCAGTTTCTAAGGGGCAATCTAGAGTACCGGGTGATAGCCGGCTACTGACAGTGTCCTGAGGTTCGATTTGAGAAGTCAGCTAACCTTGTAAGCTACCTAGGTATAACTAAATAGCTAGCTACTAGCTAGTTAAATTTCTCTCATGATTATAAAAATCTAAATGTTAACAAAAACAGAATATTATTGACTTAAAATATTAGCTGTGTTAAACCAGTTCCTAGCTTATCCAGGTTTAGTGATAGACAGTACTATGTATCTATGGGAACAACTGTAATAATGTTGCAAGCAACATTGCTAAATGGAATTTTAAAAAAATAAAATGAATCTCATAAAATGTAACCTGCAATGTTTATCTCCTGTAGCCTAATTGTCATGTCCTTATTTTCATACTGTACTTAAATTTCAAGTGTCAGATTTGCACTAAACTATTTTATCTCAGCAATTAAAAATGGACTCCCAAGTGGCGCAGTGGTCTAAGACACTGCATCTCAGGGCTAGAGGCGTCACTGCAGACAACCTGGTTCAAATCCAGACTGTAACCGGCCGTGATTGGGAATCCTATAAGGCGGCGCACAATTGGCCCAGCGTCGTCAGAGTTTGGCCGGTGTAGGCCGTCATTGTAAATAATATTTTTTTATTAACTGACTTGCCTAGTTAAAAAAAATAAAAAATAAGGTATGTTCAAAATCTGGTATATAGTTTGCCTCCATATACTGTGATTCACCACCTGGATTTGTTCTTATGTAGCAACATTTGAATTGCAGTTTTTGTATTTGTATTGACTCAGAGCTACAAAATGGTATATCATACACTGCTTTCATGAGGAACAATGGGAAAGTAATTCTGCTTTGAAAGTTGATAAACTTGTAAACTCACTTTTGAGAAAATTGCATTTTTAATGTTTTGGTATCTAGTGAAGAGCTCTTTGTCTACGCCCATTCAACATCGTTCACACCCTCTTAAGCTTTAGCTCTCTCATTTCGCTCTCGGAGAGTTTAGAGCGCACACTTGATGCTCTGGCCGATGATTTGTTTACCTCTGGATAACATGAAAACAACCTAACCAGCTCTGCTGGCAAGAATTAAATTACGCATTTTTGACGATTGTTTACTGACACCGACCATATTCAACGGGTGTTGTACGCATTTTGATAAAACATTTAAAACGGTTAAAATAGCTCTCCTGTGAAGTCGTGACTTGCGACATACGCCTAGTTTCCTGGAACGGGTCACCATTGTCTACTGGTAACATTTTAAGGCTACAGTCCAAACACTTCAAAGACACCCTATCCCCTCACCCCTCAAATTAAGTGGACACTTCTGATGATGTTTCATGACATCTGACGGTAGCTTCTGTGTGCTTTATCTGCGCTACAGTCAATTATGATTGCATATTTATTTACATTAACTATATAATTATTAATATACACCTACTGTATGATAGCTAGCAAATTAATTAGCTAACTAACGTTAGCCTGCATAGCTGGAACTTCTGAAGAAGGAAAATGTTTTCCAGAAGGAAAATGTTTTCCAGAAGGAAAATGTTTTCCAAAAGTTAACCAAAAAAAAACGTCATTACGTCTTTGTGCCGCCATGTGCATTAGTAGCACAATTTCGAACTTATTTACATTTTGTTTTTTACTTACACTTGTATGTTGACTTCTCCATATTGATGTTGAGGTTTTACGTTTCGGCTGACTTTTCTTAGCGGATGTACAAGCATCGCAAATTGAATTATGGGGCGTTTGAGGTCCCGAAGTGAACATAATTGTACACTTGCAAACTCGACTAAAAACGAGGGCAGAGGGGCTTACGTTGCAAACTTCCCTTGCTTGGCTAATCATTTGGACCGCCCTCCAAGATGGCGACAGGGATTTCCCCCAAGGGCATAAGATGAGGGTAAGTGTACGAGGGTGTGTCATTTAGGTGTTTGGACCGCAGCCTAAATTGAGAAGATATAGCTCAACATGTAAACAATGTTTGAGTTTAGCTATTCTTTACTTCAGATGCCCATAAGGCCAGTAATGCCTTCATACTGTAGGCCTATAGCTGAATTGGCTTTGCATGCGATATGATAAGCTGCAGAATGTAGTCCGTTTTTTTACATTGTAAAAATGTGTTTACTTACTTGAATAGGTTCTCCCACTGCTTACGTTTTTTTGGGTCCTTACAAAAACAGTAATGGTCAATCTTCAAAAACAATATTGTGGTAGCAAAGCGCAGCCATGTGGACGAATGTAGATGAGTAAAAAAAAGTATGTTTGTTACCAGAGTAGTTTAGAACGTGTTGTGACGTTTGACTTTACAAGCGTAATCCACTTTCAATTTCAGTAAATATAAATCACAGACTGTAGGCAACAACTACCCAACAACTACTACTTAAAATGTAGCATCCAATCAAAATCTTTCCGCTGGGAGCCAGCAGACCATTCAAAACGTTTTTGCAATACAGAATTCTCCAGGTGTGACGATGATGGGATTCTGGATGTATGGCAATGCGAGATTACTAGTGCTGAGCGATTTAACCGGAATGTTGGTTACTTTTGGGTTTTTAAACAAACCGTTGATAGACGTCGGTTCAATTATTTGAATTCCATTTTGTTCTGTTTTTTTTCACAGTGAGCTCAATGCGCAGTTTCTCTAGAGATAAATCAGATCATATATCCGAACTGTGCGATGTAGTAGGCAGTTTTGAACAGGCCATGTTTTTAAATGCCTATAAAAACGTATATAACTGATGGGACACACAAGCCACATTTCTTGCCAAATGACAGTTTTATCACAAATTCTACATGGACTGGTTGACTGAAGTAGAGAAATATGTGTTCCAACAATGAGTGGCAGTTTTGGAATAATTGCTTAATTTCCCGCTTAGTCTACTTTGTAGTTGTCGAAATTGGCTATATCGTAAAAATGAATGAAAACCAAAATGTATTTAAGGTTCGGACTAGGTATGGTTAGGGTTAAGGGTTAGGTTTAAAATCAGATTTTTAAGAAGTGGAATTGTAGAAACAAGCAGGGTTTACGACTTTGTTGTAACTAACGTTAGTGACGACCCAACTTTGAACTGCTAGTGACATTTAAAATTGGTTAGACTAGGCTATTACCCCTCCTTAACATAGTCAGGTTCCACACTGAAAATATGCAAAACATTAATTTGATGAAGACAAAAAGCGTATTTTCATCAGAATCATCAAGCCTAGGTCTACTCGCCAAACAGATGTCCTGGCCATAATCCATCCCCATGCAGTGTTCAATGTAGAATTGTTAATCCATTTAGAAAATTCCAAGGCACAGGCATAATAAACTAAATCGATCATCTGTATATCAAAAAGACAGATTTTGGTTTGAATAACTGTCCCAGATGTGAGATTTGAATCACTTCACACTATTCTGTTATAGATTGATAGGTATTT
The DNA here is from genome assembly GCA_023634145.1 of Thymallus thymallus. Taxonomy (NCBI): domain Eukaryota; kingdom Metazoa; phylum Chordata; class Actinopteri; order Salmoniformes; family Salmonidae; genus Thymallus; species Thymallus thymallus. The sequence goes on along the minus strand of CM042391.1, from coordinate 22,440,200 downwards.
TATTGATCCCTGAGGGGAAATTACTTTGTCAAGGAGCAACGAGAAACACAGGGCAGGTGCAAAATGCCAGAACTAAATACACAAAAGACGGATACACAATACATGATACATAGTGCGGCAGTGTGAAAAAGTATAAAAATACAAGATGTCTGGAGTGCAAAAAGCTATAAAAAGGTATTGCCTAGTATGAGTGAATGGCTGAATACAGTTGAAGTCGGAAGTTTACATACACCTTAGCCAAAAACACAAAAAGGATTTATTTATTTAATCACATTCCCAGTGGGTCAGAAGTTTACATACACTGAATTAGTATTTGGTAGCATTGCCTTTAAATTGTTTAACTTGGGTCAAATGTTTTGGGTAGCCTTCCACAAGCTTCCCACAATAAGTTGGGTGAATTTTGGCCCATTCCTCTTGACAGAACTGGTATAACTGAGTCAGGTTTGTAGGCCTCCTTGCTCGCACACGTTTTTTTGTCCTTTAGCCATTTTGCCACAACTTTGGAAATATGCTTGGGGTCATTGTCCATTTGGAAGACCCATTTGCGACCAAGCTTTAACTTCCTGACTGATGTCTTGAGATGTTGCTTCAATATATCCACATAATTTTCCTTCCTCATGATGGCATCTATTTTGTGAAGTGCACCAGTCCCTCCTGCAGCAAAGCACCCCCACAACATTATGCTGTCACCCCCGTGCTTCACGGTTGGGATGGTGTTCTTCAGCTTGCAAGCTTCCCCCTTTTTCCTCCAAACATAATGATGGTTGTTATGGCCAAACAGTTCTATTTTTGTTTCATCAGACCAGAGGACATCTCTCCAAAAAGTACTATCTTTATGGCGGTTTTGGAGCAGTGGCTTCTTCCTTGCTGAGTGGCCTTTCAGGTTATGTCGATATAGGACTCGTTTTACTGTGGATATAGATACTTCTGTACCTGTTTCCTGCAGCATCTTCACAAGGTCCTTTTGTTGTTGTTCTGGGATTGATTTGCACTTTTCCCACCAAAGTGTGTTCATCTCTAGGAGACAGAACGCGTCTCCTTCCTGAGCGGCTGCTTGGTCCCATGGTGTTTATACTTGCATACTATTTTAGATGAATGTGGTACCTTCAGGCCTTTTGGAAATTGCTCCCAAGGATGAACCAGACATGTGGAGGTCTACAATTCTTTTTCTGAGGTCTTGGCTTCTAAAGCCATGACATCATTTTCTGGAATTTTCCAAGCAGTTTAAAGGCACAGTCAATTTAGTGTATGTAAACTTCTGACCCACAGGAATTGTGATATAGTGAATTATAAGTGAAATATTCTGTCTGTAAACAATTGTTGGAAGAATTACTTGTGTCATGCACAAAGTAGATGTTCTAACCGACTTGCCAAAACGATAGTTTGTTAACATGAAATCTGTGGAGTGGTTTAAAAATGATTTTAAATGACTTCAACCTAAGTGTATGTAAACTTCTGACTTCAACTGTATATACAGTCCTGAATGAATGAGTGATTACAGATCAGAGAGTTACTCACGGATGGATGCCTAATTATTAAACTAGGTCTTAACACCCCAACAGTTCCAGTTTTATGTTGCCGACGGCACGGCACCCTGGTGAGGCATATGTTTTATTCTGTTGTATTACATCCTGTTTTTACTATAAAATAGGTGTCTTGACTGTGTTAAGGGCTCGGGAAATAACAGCATCTTGTCTGCTAAATTATCAAAACAAGGCTATGCAATTGCACAGCCTTAGGCTTCTACAAGCAAGCGCCACACTGCTGAGGTTAATACCTTTTTGAAGATTGTGTTCCACAATATTATATAACCAGTTGATGTGATAGTTTCAATTAATTCATCTTAAATGGCACTTGTTTTTTTTATTGACTGAATATATGGCAATTTAGCTATTAGGATCTGCAATGGTTTTGAAAAATGTGGCATTGTTGCTCACTGTTTGCATGTAGTAGATAAATGGGCAATATTTATTTTCCAGTGCCTTGTTCTAAAAATAGCTTTTCTTTTTTTTTATTAGAGTACGCGAAAGAAAAACATGCCAGTACTCGAACAGTCAAAGAAGGTAAAATGCCCATCCCTCGCACTAATAGCTCAGCACCTAAAGACTACTAAAGTCAATAGACATTAAATCATAAAATTACACTAAAACTATGTAGGACATCACTAAATACTTCATAATAACAACCCAAGTGTTAAAAGTGCCCTTTAACACAGTAATATTATTACGCTGCTTAAAGTTGGAGTCATTGCTGTTCCCCCCCCCCCCCCCCCCCCCCCCCCCCAGCCTAGGTAATGGTCAAGTTATATACACACAGCTGCTGCCTCAATTTCGATTACAATTTGTTTGTTGTTTTCTGTTGATCTACAAATGTCTGCACGCTTGTTACACTTTTTACTTTTATTTATTGTATATTACCACCCAGTGTTTAAATCAGTCTCAATAAAGTAGAATTAGAATATCAAAGAACTTAATCCATAACTACACTTCACTTGCTAATGCTCACTAGAAACCTCTTTGCCTCCCAAGTACGTTTCTTGAGAGATTATTTCTCAATATGTGGGTTGAGTAATTGCAAGGTTGACCGTATAGATTTCTTTTTTGGTGGGGCGTTGCAGTAACCCCAGGCCCCCCCCCCCCCCCCGTGGGGGCTGTAAATGTTTTAGGAGCAGGCCGACTCTTACGGGTTGAGTATTTCACTCACATGCCATGTTTAATCAGAGGAGGGCAGCTCGGGGGGCCATTAAAGCACACTCCATTTGGGCTCAGGAACGGCCCTCTCAGCTCCCATGGAGGAATGATTGAAAAGTCTGACTATCCCCGTCAGATCCCCGCAGACGGCAAATGTGCACGGAGTTATAACACCAGAGCACGTCCTAGGCAGCCGACCGCGGAGCCTGTCAGGAAACGCCAGGCGGTGGGAAGTTCGGATGGGCGACTTGTGAATAAATAGGCAAGATGTAGCCAGCCTTATTCCATCCGTAGTTTTATCCATGGGATGCTGCGAATGTGTTTTGTTGGTGCATGTGAGGCCTCTCTCTGTGTGCCGGTCTCTGGATTTTTACTTAAGAGGATAGGCAGGCGACCAGGGAGGAGGGGCCATGTTCTGTTCTTGCTTCCACTCATCTCTGGTGTCCACATTAGCCATGAATCAAGGTTGCGTCAGGTTACACAAGATGTCAACTGTCTGGGAGTACAACCGGCTCTATTTTTCTCTGGCTGGCAGGGTTACCTCACTCTGATTTGCCAAGTTAGAAAGTGCCTGAGCAGCCCCCCGTCTCTGTATCAGTCAGCCTTCTAAATATAATACAGCACAGAATGTTTTGTTCACCACAGCGATTCTGTGTTTAGTTTCTCATTACGTAGGGCTGCGTTGGAAATAGATCATTCTGTCGAACCTGTATCATCTTCTGTCACATTATACTACATGACCTCGATATTATCACCGTGATACAAGGCTGTTAATCACAAGCAGTGAAAAGATAAGCCATCACAGTTAAGTTTACCATTGGGTAGATATGAAACCTAAGTATTTTAGGCCTAATTCTTTACAGAGATTTAAGACAAAAAAATGCAGTAGGCCTATTTAGATGGAGCATTTCTGGTATCATTGTACGCAATACAGTGTTACAAGTTCAGACCAATGCCCAGAGACTGATATCATTATTGCTTCTTCCTGACTTACTGCCTACTCAATGATCAGGGGGAAAAGAGAAGTGCCTGAACTATCACATCAGTTATTTCTTAAACTCTGGAAAAGCACTCTTATGCCACACAATTTAAATGAATGGATACCTCTCCCATGGATCTGTCCACATCCATAAGTATAGTTAAATATCTTCCTTGATCTTGATCTTTCTAGGACACCCTTGTAGTCAGAAAATATGTTAGTAGTCTGAAATTGTAAGTACATTTTCAGTACAGTTTTCAGCATTCTGAATATGGACAAAATTCTTCAATGTTCCATTCAAAGCACCTGCCAGCCCGCCAGTATCAGTTGCCATTTGAATATGGCAGACTGGTTGTAGGCTAGCTGTCAATAAGATTCACCCATGTTAACTTCAATCGATTTTTGTCATGCTGACAGATCAGACATTACAATTGGAAGTGCAGAGAGTGCTGTGGTGTGCTATTCAGTACAGCTTACTGCCCAAGCGCTGTGTCACTGACTGCCGCCTCCTCCTCTCCTCCTTTCTCCCCTCCTCTCTTCCCTCCCTCTGCCGTTCCCTGCCCCCAGCCTGAACTGCCACCGCTGTCTCAGTCCAGATATAACATTATACATTTTCTTCCCTGCTTTATGAATTATTAAAGTGGCTGCATTGATTAGCATCCTGTGACGGAGTGCTTGCATGTCTATACTTAATGTGTTACATGACAGGCTCACTGACATGCACCTTTACTGTCTATGCTACAGATACAGGGGCCTTTTGTTAGTCCCCGCACCCCCTAACCCCCGCCCCCCCCGGACAGTAGCCTACTAGCCTGCGGATTAGCCTTGACACTCTAGAGGAGGTGGCAGAGAGAAGGATACTGGCCAAACTGCTGGCCATCATGGACAACGTCACCCACCCTCTGCATACCATGGTTATGACGCGGAGGAGCACCTTCAGTCACAGACTGATCTCACCACGGTGTGCCAGAGAGCGCTACAGGAGGTCCTTCCTGCCGGCGGCTATTAGACTATTTAATGCCTCACCGGGGTGCCGTGCCGTCGGCAATACAGACCTGGAACTGTTGGGGTGTTAGGACCTAGTTTTTAACAATTAGGCATCCATCCGTGAGTAACTCTGGTCTGTAATCGCTCATTCACTTTGGACTTATTGATTCAGAACTGTATATACATATTCATGTACAGTTGTTATATCATATCACGTGCAATATTGTAAGTAATTCTTGGACTGATCTTACATAGTCATTCATTCAGGAATGCATATTACTATCCTGTCAGTTGTATCTTTTTTCATTGCTTTAAGTATATTGAATGTGCAATACGTGTATTTATCTGTATATAAAACCTGCACTAAGGACTGTATTTTAAGATAATTATTATTACCCTATATTATATCATACGCACATTTGGCTATTTAAGTATCTCTTCCTGTCATTTACCTGTACAATTAATTTAACCATGGAAATATTCACTTACCTGTACATTTGACTGTACATTTACCTGTACAGTTAATTTAACCATGCAAATACTTACCTGTTTATTTAACCAGACTGTATATTAAGTAAACTATTATCATACGCACATTTAGCTATTTAAGTATTTCTCTGCCATCGACCTGTATAGTATAGTTAACCATGCAAATATTCCTTATTTATCTATATCAACTTGCAATATTTTTATCCTTTTTTTTTTTCACCTAACATTCTGTAACAATGTATAGTTTACATATTCAGCCATTCACCCATACTATGCAATGTCTTTTTATAGCTTTTTGCATTCTAGACTTCTTGTATTTTTATACTTTTTCATATTGCCGCACTATGTATCATATATCGTGTATCTGTCTTTTGTGTATTTTTGTTCTGGCATTTTGCACCTGCCCTGTGTTTTTTCGTAGCTGCTTGGTGAAGAAATTTTCCCTTGAGGATCAATAAAGTATCTATCCATCCATCCATCCATCCATCCATCCATCCATCCATCCATCCATCCATCCATCCATCCCAATGCTGATCAATAAAAGCAACACATATCATGACTATGATGGATGGTCATACTATCCATATGGTCTGGCTACCGGTATGTCATTTTTGCCTTTTTACTCAATCAAATAAGTTAAGTAAAATGCATAACCTTAACTGATTGGATAATTTTATAGACTTGGTCATAAATGTGTTGCAAGTGAAGCTAGTTCCCAATGACGTAGCTTAGTTTATCATTTCTCTTTTGGTGAAGTGAAACAGTGTTGTCTATCCCTCAGTTGATTTATCAGCACAACCGTACGCTCTCACACAGATGCTCACGTCTTGTCTGACACACTTTCTGAGGTAATGCAGTTTATGTACTGTCAGCAACCCAGACTGTCAAAGTGAGAGATTGTTTAAGCTCTCACTTTAGAAGCGCATTAATTGTCCATTTTACAGTTAATTGTCCATTTTACAGTTAATTGTCCATTCTACAGTTAATGGAAGTGGATTTTGTGCTTGAAAGTACAGCTAATTTGAATTCTAATAGTCTGTCCTGTTTTGTCACTGATGAGTTATCATCTGCTGATGTGGCTCATGGTGTGTTTTTTTTGGGGGGCTGTTTCTTATCAACTCGCATCCTTTGCGGTAACCTGAGAGAGAAGGATGAAGGGGATTTAGCCAGGTTTCTGCTTGTCACTAAGACAAACTAAACTGATCCAAATGGGGGCTGAGAAATTCGAAGAGCTCTGGGAGATATCCCTGTGTCTTCTGAGAAACCTTCAGATTTTTTTCTGTCTTCACGGCTCAGAATAGTCTGTCTGAGAAGAGAAAACTGGCCTTGAAGAATGGGAAGTCGTGTGTGTGTGTGTGTGTGGGGGGGGGGGATAAAATTAAATTACCATTTTTTTACATGACCAAGTACAGGCCCAGATGTTTAGTACATTAAAATTGGGGGAGAAATTGCAACGGTGTTACATTTAGAGCTTTGTAATCATACGCTTGTGTGAGTAATGGGGTCCTGTATCTCCGAGGCACATAACTACTTTTCCCATGCACTGGATCAAGGTGTTACAATAACAAGCGGCAGCTGTGACTATTCAGCACGCTAGTTTCTTTATGGACACAGACTGAAAAAGTAGAGTCCAATTAGGTTGAAATGCTACACCGTCCCTTAGGCCCAAATCCTAACTTGAGATAAGGGCGCCTAACTTGGACTCTGATGCAAGCCTAAATCATGCATTGATGAGAGTATGGTGTATTCTCAAATTTGGATTCGACCCCAAGTTTGCCTCCCTCCATTGCCCGGTTAGGTGGCAGTCATAGGAGACATGACTTGTCTCAGTGGCCATAGACAGACATTGCCTTGAGTTGACCACCTCCTCTACTCGGGTTATCCCAGTGACTCCCGGCCCTCTGAACCTGTCACATTAGTCTGAGGGGAAGGTAGAGACTACCACATTAGCCTCTGCTAAGCCTCAAGTTTAACCACACCACAGAGAATTAAGACCTCGGCCATGCTCTCCCCTCATTTCCCCCCGCAGCTCATCTGGAGGGGTAGGGTTTCCAGCCTTTTGTGTGTGTCTGAGAGAGAGAGAGAGGGATAGAAAGAGAGCGAGAGAAAGAAAGAGTAGGCTTTATCAGCATTACTAAGTGATGTCAGAGGGGACCTCCAGGGCCCCAGACCCAGTGAGAGTCCTCACCCAGTGCTGTAAGTAACTGTTCCCACAGGGCTGCTGGGGAGAGGAACTTTCGACTCCCCCCCGGCCCTCTGAGCTTTCCCTCCCCCTCAGTCCCCAGACAGACATCCATCAGGCATGCCCTGCCATTACATACCAAAACAAAACCAGCTCCCTGAGGGGGGCCTCTGAGGTCCAGGGGAGTCGGCCCATCCCCTTCCTCGTTGGCCCCGTCAATGGTGTAACTCACATTTCTCTGGCACAGAGGTAGACTCTGGCTGAACTCTTGCCTTTGCCTGAAATAGTTATTATTAGTGACCTGAAAACTACCGGGAGTCCTGGAAATGAAAGCCAGATGCCGTTAGTGACTAGAAAATGATATTATGCCTTTTGGGAGGGAGGGAGAGAGGGAGACTGATGTTTTTACATCGCTGGCATGGAAGAGCAGCCCTGACTAGAGGGAGGGGGGGGGGGGGGTCTCTTGGCCAGGGGCACGTTTTCCTCTCCCTGCGGCTCGCACATCAGCAGCCACAGCCTGGGGCCGCCCTGCGGCTACTGGAAGGCCACCTCTCCTGTGGCGCTACACTGCCTTATGTACTCCACTGATGAAGACTTCTATTCTCCTTCTGAAACTTTGCTAGTTCGCTACTGCTAGAGAAAGAGAGTGTGTTAAGGAACCTGTGGGTTTGAGTTCAAGCCCTTCGGCCTATTCTGCTGAGTTGGCATCTCTGGCAATATCTGCCCTGCCTTGACCTCAGCAGGTAAACCACAGTTCTTTGTCCTTGCGTCGCCTCATTGTTCTTTGTCTGTCACCTCTTTGGATATATTTCTGGTTGCTCTGCCTGTGCTGGTGTTTTCTTCTGCCTTTTTCTAATGCTAGTCAACCCAAGACTCCAGACAGACACTCTGCCACTTAGTGGAGGAGAGCAGGCCAAACCGTTGGGACAATAGACCGTCCCTGTCACCACTTTCTCCCATGTCAAGTCTAATAAACCGGGCTCTGTTCCAACAAGGACCCCTTGTTCTGAGTGTCTTTTGCCATCCTCCCTTTGTTGAGGCCCAAAGCTTCCTTTAGCAGTGCACCTTTAAAAAGGGGCAATTATTTTGAGAAGCCCCTGCCTGTGCAGGTTGGGGGTCTGTGTGTGTGTGCAGGCAGGGAAGCCTGGGGGATGCTGGGAGGTAACCAGTCCTGTGCAATGCCTCTATACCCTTGTGTCCTAATTAGCCCACCAGGCAGACAGGGAGGCCTTTCTCCACACAAAGCATTAGCCGAGCCTTGCGTTAGGAGGATCATTGTACACAACCTTTTTTATTAAATGTTTTAATAAATGTTATTTAACTAGGCAAGTTAGTTAAGAACAAATGCTTATTTACAATGACGGCCTACACCAGCCAAACTCGGACGACGGTGGGCCAATTGTGCACCGCCCTATGGGACTCCCAATCACGGCCGGATGTGATGCAGCCTGGATTTGAACCAGAGACTGCAGTGATGCCTCTTGCACTGAGATGCAGTGTCTTAGACCACTGTGCCACTCGGGAGCCTCTATACCCCTCACCCCCGTAAAATGGCCACCCCTTCATTGGACATTGCTTATGTCCAGAACAGTGATGAACAACTCTGACAAAGGCTGCATTGGTTCATGATTGAAACCCTTGAACTAAAGTGCCATGTCAGCAAAGGAAGGTGGTTGTGCCACTGCAAATGTGACCCTACGGTAGTGAGTTTGAGGTTCTCTCGCGATCCCTTGTTTCCACTCCATCTCAAATACTCCTGTGAACAGACCTTTGTTTGTTACCTCTCAACAAATTACAGCTGTAAGTATGCTTCTTCATTAGTCTTTTTCAGAAGGAGAAATCTGATCTCCACCCAGCTATTAGTCGTTGTCAGGCAGGTTGGAGTTCAAATCAAATCAAATTGTATTGGTATAATATCGGTATTGGTATAATAATATCTAATAATATCAAATACACACAAATCTAAAGTAAAGGAATGGAATTAAGAATATATAAATTAATACTGTTTATGTACAGTAGAGGTCTTACCATATCCTCCTGACTGTCAACATGACTGAGATTACTCTGGATCCTTGTCTCAGCCTTTCATTTATCAGGGGTCATGAAGGAGAAGAGACAAGGAAAGGAGGCCCTCCCAGAGTATCGGGACACATCCAATGTAACACTTTCAGTCTGTGTAACAGTGAGCTCTGACTCTTGTGGTAGACTACATTAGGACTGGTACTGTTACTGTTTGAGGCATTTGCCTCCTCTTCTGACTGGATCTGTTGGCAGGCCTATATCTCGAGCTGGCGACTAATTTGCTGGCAGCCAATGCATATTTTAAATACCGCCCTTTTTTAAGAGCCTACTCCTTAGTCAGAGCCTCTACTTGCACCATTAGAGTTGTAGATAAGAGACTTATACTGTTTCTTCAGCGGTGTAGGCCTATTCAAAGGGCTCACTCTCAATTTTCACTGTGATATGGAGGCGTGAAAGGAGACAGTTGAAAAAGAGATCCATTGATCTAAAATTTGATTTGTTCTTTTGACCTTATGTGGGGTGACATGAATGGCTTTGTTTTGAGACCACGTTCAGAATCCACATGAAATTGTACTAATAATAGCCTACCAGCAAAACAAAACACTGGTCTTGTGTTAATCTTGCAAAGCTGTAAAATGCAGTTTCTCTTGTAGGTGAACCCCCATTTTCTCTCAAGAATGCATGTCTCTCACCCCGTTACATTAAAAACACAGAATAATGCCAAAGTAAACCAAAAAGTGAGTATTATGCGATTAAAGATCAGCTCATCTAAACCATTGCAATCCCTCATTAAAGCATTTTTTATCTTTGGGGATAATCAGACGTTTCAGATTAAGTTTTAATCCAGAGAGTTACTTACACAGCACAGGTCTGTGTGCTCTCGCCGTGCGTTAACTCAGGCCTCCCATGTCAGATTATTATGGTGTAAATGCATCCTGAAACATCCATTATGTTTGGATCCCTGATGCATTCTATTGGAATGTAATGTTAAATCTCTTCCCGTCGCACCCGCTTTTTCGGAGCCAGGGAGTTCAGCTCATTGACGATGCAGAATATTCTCTACATTTTTTTTTTATGCATTTGAGAGAATCCCCTATGAGCCTTTTTAGCGTTGATTTAGTTCAATTTTACATCCAATGTGTTAGTGTTTTTATTACGACCTCTCTTTTTATCTGACTGATTTTGCTATGTAACTTGAGAAAAAATATGCCATTTCCTCTACCAGAATGACTGAGGCCAGTGGAAACTGGGTTCGCTTTTGAGAATAAATGGAGTCTGCTCCTCAGCATTCACACCTTTAAACTCACTTTCCTGGCCTCCCGGAAAGCCACCCATGAGAGAAAGCCCTAGTGTATTCTGCCCCATCCACTGCTACCCTGCATTCCCTCAAAGAAACCCATTCAAACATTCAACTGCCTAGTAGTCCTTCATCACTGGCATCATGAAGACTCCACCCCAGCGATAACGGGTCTGGCCAGAGGCCCGTAATTGCTCCCTCTCTCCCTGCCCTGGATCATTGAATATAAAACCTGTGGTTACGAGGTGAGGGCTGTAATACATACAAGGCAGCACCAAAGGCATCCTCAGGCTTTAGGATGGCCTGTTCTCCCCCACGTTAGGAATGATCAAGCCCTCTCACGGAGACCCAGATAAAGAGCTAAAACAGCCAAGCTGTACTCTACGACAGTGGATGGGATTCACCTAGCAATGACTACTACTTTATCCAACCTGCCTCTGTAATCGGGGCTGTTTCTGGGTCCGTTTTAAATCAAGCCACTCTGTTATTGAGTGAGACATGGCATCGAGACAAGCTGTATATTAAGCATTCTATTTCCGTCTTGATGATTTACTGTGCCCTCACAGAAAAAAACTTTAGTTTACGTTCCTATTCCATTTGAAACATGTGATGTGCTAGCTCTGCCTATTATGGGGTTCTTGGAAGGTTAAGCCAATCACTACCACCAGCCACAGGAAATAGGTTTGATGAGAGCAAGCATGTGTTTTTGCTGAGTAATCTGACTGCCATTGTGGCCGAGTAGGCTTTGGAAGTGCGGTTGGAGACAAGCATGTGAGAATGTGTATGTGTTTGTTGGATGTGTGTATTTGTGTGTGGGTTTGGCAGTTGCGCGGTACCCTGGGGGGCAATGTAGTGAAAGGGGAGCCCCTGGAACGGGCGGCGAGAGCACTGTCACGACGGAACGTGCTCGAGGGAAACCGCAAGCCAGACACACTCTTTCTTCTCCTCTGGTCTGACACCATGTTTCCCATGTTCCAACCCGTTTTCACTGGAGCCCTTCCAAGGCGAAGGGGAAACCCCCCTCCACCGCTCTCCCTCCCTTCCCATTCTACTGGCTGGGCCGCACCTGCCTTTATTAAGACCGACGGCTGGTGAAACGGCAAACCTGCATGTTAAGGGAAATACAAATTCTTGAAAATAAACCCCATGTTTCACTGTTTCTCCCCTCATTCCCCCCGGCCCAGTAGAGTGGAGTGAGGCCTGCTGACAAGCACGTTCCCCAGCTGTTCTCTCTTTAGTCAGAACCGCTAAGAGGTTCTACCTCAGAATCCCACTAAATCAGAGGTTTGACTGTACTGCCTGCCCTGCACTGTGTTGCCATTGAAGTGGAGTTTAGTTTGACAACTTGTTCTTAAGCACAGCTCTTAAGTCAGTTTTTCTGTGAAGCCTACCTCTTTATGGTTAGGTGAGGGCTAGGGTTAGCCAATCCTAGATCTGTGCTTAGGCTAAGCATAAAGTGGAGTCTATCCAGAGCGAGACTGGATAGGTTTAACTGGGCAACACTAGAGCTCCCTCCTCCTCTTCTGTCCTTTCTTCTTCCCCACAGCTCCACTCTGCCAACATGGTGCCCGTCGCCATCTGGCCTCACTTTTCACCCGTTTGACACGACGCACATCCATTTCAGGCAGCTTATTTAGGCCTACTGTTCTAAAACCTCTTCTCCAGGTTGTGTCTCACGGAGGTTGCCCAAGCCCAAGTGGGCAACATCAGCCTGGCGCATGACCTTACATCCCCTCGGCAGATGCCCCCAAAATGTCTCACGTGGACAAAGGACTGAGGGGGGGGAGAGATATTTAGTCAGTCAGTTATTTCTCCAAAGATCAGCATTTCATTTCAATAATGAACTAACCCAAATGAAAAGGTCTGGGTCGAGGTGGGGGTTGGGGGTGGGTGGGGGGGATAGGCTTGGTTAAAATGGCCGCACTAGCATTCTGTTCAATGATAAATAGTTAAAGCACTTGTGCTAGCGCAGTCTGGAGGCTCCAGCGCATTTCATGCATTATTAAGCCAATGAGAGCTGTATTTCTGTGCTCCTCGCTCTTTCTTTTCCTATCTCTATCTCCACCGCTAAAAGCACAAGACAAAAGATCTCCTCGCTTTCATATTTCAAATTAGGCTTCTGGCTCTTCTCTCAGACGCAAGGCCATGAATTAATATGTGCGTCTTGGAACATGTATCTCTATTTAATATTATAAAGTGAATTTTTACTGTTGTAGGCCCACACCTCCACACTGAATCAAAAACTGCAAAGTCCCTATAGATTTCCTGGACCAGCTCAAGTTTTTCTTCCTTCGTTGTATCTCCCTCTTTTTATTCTGTGTAAGACTTTAGTAAGCATTTGAGAGAGAACCCGCACGTCGTTTCACATTTCAATGGGGCACCTTATGTTTGCGTTTTTTCTCTCTCAAACGGGTCTGGCTGTGGGATTCTGACCGTTTGATCGTGTGAAAACTCACGTCAGCATGTTTAAAGGGACTTCTAATCTGCGCTGGGGGAGAGAGAATTTCGAATGTAAAAAAAAACAGCCAAATCACATGAGTGTGCAGAGTGAGTGTGGGTACGGATGGGGGTTTGTGGACCTAAAATTAGAAGCATGCACAAGGCCTGAATCAGCATGCCAACGTTTTCCACACGGGGATCGGGAATGCATTTAGCTGACAAATGTTTTTTTTTAGTATTTTTAGTATTCTTTTTTTTATTCTGCCCTTCCTCGTCTGTACTTTTCCTTTTTTAGTGTGAACTTGGCCTTCAGTTGAGAATGGGATGGTGGTAAATTGATGTCCCAGAGTATTATGATTAGTGATTGAGGTAATTTCAGGGAGGGCTGTAGATTTTCTGACAAGTGGATTGGAAGCTTGGGTCTGGGAAAGAAGCCCCTAACCAGGGGTTTAGAGTGAGGGGCCAGAGGAAGGCAGAGAGACAGACATGTAGCGTCACACACACACACACACACACACACACAAACACAATTTTCTTTCTCTGTTAAGTCCATGACATTGCGAATGAAAGATTAAAGAAATATGAAAATCCATTCAAGTCTGTGTGAGACTCAGTTTCTGTGATGTGGGTTGTAGCATGCCATACAGGTGCTGCTAGCGTAAGTTCAGGATAGAAAAACTAGTGTTAATAGCAAGTATAGGCCTAATTTACATAAAGCCTGTGTGTGTTTGTGCTTGCATACTATATGCTAGGCCTACAGCTACAACCTGGTCCCCCAGATGAATTCTAGAGTCTGTCCTGCCCCCACCCTTGCCTATGAGAGGGCCAAGAGGAGGTAGCGCATTGGCTGATTGATTACCTGTTGGTTCCGATTTCCATTGCAACTGGAGATGTGCGCCGTAGCTAACAGTTCCCCTATCCAACCTATCTGCTCCCGCCGCCAGGGCACTTCCAAATCCATTTGCTACTGCTAGACAGCTCTCCACTCCTTTACACGCACCACAGTAGCCCATAACCGAACCCAATCCCAGGCAAACAAACAGACAACCCAAACAAATCAGGAATCACACCTGCACTATTGGGTTTAGATTTGGTCGAGTGCATGCTTGGAATTGCAGGGTTGATAGTAGTTGGAACTCGATTGTATAGCCTTTTAAAATGTCTGCCCGTTATTAGATTAATTGAAATGTGAAAATGTCACTCTGACGCATCTAATCCCAAATTGCTATCCTGTGTTTGACCGTTCGTACCGTAGCAAGTATGGCCACTCATAAAACGGACTACATTTTGAGTGACAGTCTGAGCCTCCAGTAATATTGTTCTTTCATCATTGACTATTTGAGTACCACGTTATTATTGGCTGCCGGTGTCTCAAGATGAAGTCCGCTCAGGGCTGCCTGTCCAACACAACAAATCTACAGCCAGGTAGCATGGTCTCTCATCCTTTTCCTCCTCCTCTCTCTCTCCCCCTCCTCGTCTTCCTATCTCTCGGTTATGACTCGCAGCAGCCGGTTGCGCCAGGCGACTGTGGAGAGAGGGAGAGAGGAAGAAACGGTGAGGATAGGTGTTCAGTCAAGGCCTGAGAGGTGTTCAGGCAACAATGTATGGCTTGAAGGAGCTGAGGGTGGGGGGTTGGAAGGTGGCATGGTGGAAGCTAGTGGTGTTGGTAGTGGGAGGGGGGACATTTGTGGTTTTCCTAGGGCTGCACGATGAATCACCTTTTAATCGAAATTGCGATAATGACGTGCAATATCCATATCGCAAGAGGCTGCGATATTTCTAAACACCACTTAGCCGTCTTTAACAAACTTTTTAAAAATGTTTTACTTTTGACTTATTGTGCGAGTTGACGGCGTTCTCTCTGTCTGTCCTCTTTTGGCAGCTTCCCAATCCCACACACACCAATCCCCGTCCCCTGTCACTCAAGCAGGCAGAAAACAGAGTTGTCCAAACAAGAACAAAGCAGCTTTCCACTTTGCTTCTTTATAAAAATCCACATTTTCTATATTATACTATCCGTTTGTGTAACTTGCTCTCTGTGCAAAATGCTAATAAGTTGGTCATAGAAAGCTGCAAATGTGCCCAAAGAATTTGTTAGCCCCGAATGCTAGCTAGCTAGCTAAATCCACTGAGGTATGGCAAATCTTGCTAGCAAACCTTTGCTCTAATAAAGGCTGGTAGTGTGTCAACATTGTTTGTGCAACAGTTTGTTCTTAATTAGAGAGGAAAAGGTAGTGCGGTCACGATACCAGAATTTTGACTTTGATATGGATACCAGGTTTAGCGTCACAATAATCGATACCGAAACAATACTCGATGCCAAAATCATACTCGATACTGAAACGATACCACAGCAAAAAAAGAAGTTTGCTGTGGTATGCTAGTCCCGGATGTTGTGTATCGCGTTCAGCCAATCAGGTTGCAGCAGTCAGTTTTTTTTACCGCTGGGCTGAACGAGGGGTGCAACATCAGAAAGTAGCATTAGCCACTCTAGCATTGTGGTGGGAAATGGTGTTCCATAAAGAAAGTATAAATATTTTCCAAGTTTTTTTCTGCCTTCTCACCATTTAAAGCTAGTTAAGGAGGAAAATAATGCCTTTGCACCCTGAATGGAGAATGCTTTATGTATGAGCCGGTCCACGGGAGACACAAGTGTATTACCGGGAATGCACATCAAGCCTAGACAATTGTGCAGATCTAGCAACCATGCACTGTCGGCTGCCTAGGCTACCTCATTTGCTCTGTAAGCAAAGTATTCCAATAGTTTTTTTTTTTAGAGTTTTGTGAACAAGGTGGCGGCGTGGAGGTATGACGTTTACGTTAGAAGAAGCCATGCTATCGGCATTTTGTCTTCTCTCGCTTGCTTCTCAAATGTGGCTTGCGCTGTGCCAGCTGCATGCTCAAGAGCAAGTAGGCTGGATAAATTACTACAGCCCCCTTGAGAAGATTTAGACAAATTTACTAGACAGACTCGATCCTCTCAATACGTATATGATGTGAGACACATTTGACAGAAGTACCGAAAGCAACAAAAATTCTAGTACCGAACCAATTTTCAAATTGTAGTATCAGAAGTTTCAGTATACACTAGGAAAACGCAAATAATATTAGCAAAAAATTGTCTGAGTGTACCCATCTTAGTCCAACTGGAAACACTGACCAACACTTTGGTTCCTACTCTGTCACAACCCTTGCTTTTTCATTCGTTGTCATGCCAAATAAAACTGCATTACAAGTGCCTACTGTATTCCAAACATTAAATCAGAATGATCATTCTATTTCTATGACTCTAATAGTTTACCCATGTGTTTTGATGGATAATCGCATGTATAATATTTTGCAAAAAAATTGCAATTACATTGTTTGCCCATATCGTGCAGCCATAGGTTATTATAAGGTGTTATCAGATGGTGCTGGTCCTGGCCCCTAATTAATCTCTTAGTGCAGCGACCCAGCTCTTCGGTCTCTCAGGGAGCTCCACACAGCGATAAGGGCTCATCTCAGCCAGTCAGCTGGAATAACACTTCAACTTCTGGTGGAAGGAGCAGAGAGAGGTTTAAGCCCACTAATCTGGTCCAGGCCCACATAATAATTAGCCAGCTGAATTCTCGTCTCCAGCCCCACTTTTTTGTTTTATTTTATATATATATATTTTTTAAAATTATTATTAGAATTTCTTTTTTATGGATGTCGTGAGAAGAGAAGCCCCAGTCGAAAGCTAATGCATTTTCCATTTTGTTTTGCCATTTTAATCCTCTAATTTGTATTCTCTTAGTCTAAGGGTGAGATGAACATGAACTTGACCATGACTGGTTGAGCAGTTTCGTTGACCTCGGAGTGACTTGACCCCTTGGCGTCCCCCCCCCCCCCCCCTTGGCGTTATCTGGATGCAATTAATCTTGACTGCTCCAGTGCTTTCTAGAATCTTCTGTTATTTATTTTCTCTCCCTGTGCTTTTTAATTGATCTCTTTTGACTGGAGTTTAATGACGGAACATTCAGATGAGCTTAGTGGAACCATTTATTGTTGTATTATACTCTTTAGTCCTGTCTCCATACTGTTGTTGATCAAGTGGAAATTTGAGCTCTTGACGTTCCTGAAACAGTTTGCTAGTCCCAGATCCTATCTCCCGTTCTCAATATCACCCCCAACCCACCCCCGGTAAGTAACGTTACATCCTCGTATGGGCCGTTTGCTGTCCAGACCTCCCTCCCTATCCTCCTCTCATCCTCTCAAGGGCCAATTAAATTAAAATCAAACGTTTGGAAGGCCAATACCGCTACCGTAATTGACCCTCTATTTTCAATGCTAGGCTGGTACCTCTTGTTCTCCACGCCACTGAATTGGCTTACTTGTCTATCCTCCTAGTCACTCCCCTGCCCGGCCGGGTTCTAGGTAGATGTCCGCCTCTCTCCGAGAGCTTTGCTTCAGAGAAAAGCGAGGCCCGTCGTAATCATCAAGCACGGGTTCATTCAGGAAGGCCAGACGCTAATGCTGGCTCAAGGAGCCCAAACCAAAACATCCTAGGCAGATTCCAGCAGTTTACTGAAAATACGTGAGCTGTGTCGATAAATAAAACAACTTGATAAGCAACTGACCTACCGAGCGATAAGTTTGTTCCTTATAAATTCAAGGCAGACTTTAAACCTCAGAGGTGAAGAGTTTGTGCCATGATTATTGGCTTGGGTATATACACCACATCATGCACACACGTGCACTAGTGTCAGACTATATGTTAATTTCCATAAGGTAGCTCTATATTCTCAGTTGAGGGAAGCTAGATGATCTTAGGGATTGTCTCAGCATAGCCTACCTCTGGATCTATAGCTCAGATGATGTAGATAGGCTAGTCATGCTGCACAATTATGCTCCCCTGGTGTGTCCCAGTTACTCCCCAGTGCCAGATGAGGAACCCTAATAAGTGCACTAATAAGTCCATGCATGCCTTATAGTGGAGTGCGTGACAGTGGTGTCTGAGCATTGTCCTTGTGAGAACCAACCCAAACAAAGGCTACGATTCACGGGCCTAGGTGTAACGCGGAAAAGGAAACCTGACTCTGACTCTGACCACAGACCACAGCTCACGGCACGTTTGTCTCGCCTTTCAGAGCAGCTGAGCAGGAAGCGCCGCCTCCAGGAAAGAGAACGAAGAGCCACCTCTACTACGTATAGTACTTTTACTACTTCTCCACATTTCCGCACAATAGTTTTTCCGTATATTAGTCTGTTTGCCAGTGCGTTTCCTGTTAACAGTACACAACTCTGAGAAAGCGCAGGCTGTGACTGAGGGTGCTGTGCCAAGGTTAAAGCAGGGCGAGGGCACGGCACATCCTTCACTACCCAGCGCCCGCGACTGCCACTACTACAGCACACACATCACAATCAAGGTCACAGCCAACCCACTGCATCCCGTCTGTTTCTCGTCTGCGTCTCCTCCGCTCTGGCAACAATCAACCACTTGTTGTCGCCTCTGCTCTGGCGTAAACAAGCCAGCCCAGCGCTCCCCTCTGTTCATTCATTGTGCGCCGTGGCTATGCTAATATTGAATTATAATTCTGCATCATAATTAATGCAACGCGTAGCCCCAGCCATCAGAGTAAACACATTCCTTCCCACCCAGTGTTAAAATGCTAATGCATGGAAGGGGCTGAGCAGCAAAGCCTGTGAATGAGATACCATCGGAATATTCCTTGATATAATGCAGCACTTGTGTACTGTACCTCGCTCTGAATCCAGGCTTTTGTGGAGACCTTGGTCCCCACGAGGCAGTGGCAAAACTTGTAGCCAGAATGTAAGCTCTTAACTCCCCTGAACCAAAATAAATTAGGTTGCTAGTAAAGTTTACTACTGGCAGGTGACTGTTTTGTTTCAGTCACTTTTAATTTTATAATTTGAACACCTGGTCATATAGTGGTCCTGTGTAATTTTGTCACCATGCATGATGAGAATACCTTGGTCTTTCTGTCTGCCAAGTTTTTATTTTATATTTTATTTAACCTTTATTTAACTAGGCAAGTCACTTAAGAACAAATTACTATTTACAATGAGGGCCTACCCTGGCCAAACCCTACCCGAACCCGGACGATGCTGTGCGCCGCCCTATGGGACTCCCGATCACGGCCGGTTGTGGTACAGCCCGGGATTGAACAAGGGTCTGTAGTGACGCCTCTGGCACTGAGATACAGTGCCTTAGGCCGCTGCGCCACTCAGGAGCCAAGTATCCTTATGGAGGGAAATAAGACCTTATGGCCACCAGCCAACACTACCAAGGCAAAGGATTAGGGGCAAACACTGTTTACAGTCAAACACCAGTATTCAAACATTTTCAACTGTATTTTCTCTTTGCTTCTGCATACAGTAACTAGAACTAGATCAAATTACTTCAAAGTCATTTATTCTGCCGTAGAACAAAAACTATATAGTGGCGCGATCAGCAGAAAGACTATAGAGTTTTTCAGAAGTTTCAGGCTAGCATTCAAATATATTACTGTATTACTTTGGAAGTGGCATTACACACCACAGTATAAGTAACTATAACGCTATATAAACTAGTTTAACCATGCTCTCTTTTTTTATTTTTTATTTATAGGGGCAGGTTATGAGAGGCTGTATTTCACAGGCTCTGTCTGAAGGGTTCCTCTTCCCTGCGCAAGGCCCCGGCTCCTCCATTGTTTTGCTATTGATTTTGTAATCGGCTTCAGTTAGCTTGCTGACAGGAATTTAAGGCTGTCTAGCCGCGGTCACATGCTTCAAGAAAAACACTACTGACAAGGGATGGGACTTTTAACCCTGAGCATTAGTCTAAAAATAGCATTTCTCCTTTGCCAATATAATCCATCCACCTGACAGGTGTGGCATATCAAGAAGCTGATTAAACAGCATGATAATTACACAGGTGCACCTTGTGCTGGGGACAATAAAAGTCCACTTTTAAAATGTGCAGTTTTGTCACACAACACAATGCGATATTTGAGGTAGCGTGCAATTAGCATGCTGACTGCAAGAATTTAATGTTAACTTCTCTACCATAAGCTGCCTCCAACATTGTTTTAGAGAATTTGGCAGTACGTCCAACCGACCTCACAACCGCAGACCACGTGTAACCACGCCAGCCCAGGACCTCCGGCTTCTTCACCTGCGGGATCGTCTGAGGAGGGGTTGGGAGGGGGTGGTGCTGAGGAATATTTCTGTCTGTAATAAAGCCCTTCTGTGGGGAAAAACTCATTCTGATTGGCTGGGCCTATGCCCTCCCAGGCCCACCCATGGCTGCACCCCTGCCAAGTCATGTGAAATCCATATATTAGGGCATAATTCATTAATTTCATTTGACTGATTTTCCTGATATGAACTGTAACTCAGTAAAATCTTTGAAATTGTTGCATGTTGCGTTTTTGTTCAGTATATGTACATGTCAGCAAAGACACCAGCAACACTGGGTCTAGGAGACAGCCGTCACGTCAGCCCTAGTCCTTTATCACAGAGGCCTTGCTTTTCTATGTGGGTGTCATAGAAAAGCAAGGCCTCTGTGATAAAGGGGCTTCATTACGCAGAGAATCTGTCTCTTAATGACATCACACGACGGCACAGTCGGTTTTTTTCTATTCTCCCCCTCCCTCTCAATAGAAGAGTTGTCTGTCCCTCACAGTGAAGGGCTTCATTCTCTTTGCAGGGTAATAGATGGAAAGATGGCGGGAGCGTGTGGGCTCTCGTCATAGGCGTTGTGAGGCATACACAGCACTGTGGGGCTCGGTGTGACAGTGAGTTGTTTTGTCTTGGAGCAGAGTGATGCCGGGAGCAGTCTGGCCTGGGTTGTGTATGTGGCACTCAGGTGTGAGTAAACAATGGTAGAGATGGAGGCAGAGACAGTGCACTCAATCCACTGTGCAAATTTTATATAGTTCTGTTGCCCAGCCTATTCTCACTGGCAGGAAATGAAGGACGGGCAATTGTTATTCTTCTTCCTGCTTTCTTTGTTCCATTGTGCTGTCTTATGCCATTTGAAATCTGCACTAGTCTCTGTTAGAAGTTAGACACGATGTATGCAATCAAACAGTTACCCGTAGTGAATATTTGTCTTACTTAGAATACTGTGTGCTTGAACACTGTGTGCTTGAACACTGTGTGCTTGCTGGTTGCTTGTTGGTTATTTGTTTCTTCAACTTTACCCTAAGGACTTGGTCAATGTTAGCCTGGTAGTCACTAAAACTGAACTCCCCCCTTTCTCAAAGAGGTCCAGTTAAACTCTCCTCTTAGCAAGCTGTATAATTTCTCTAATTAGTCGCCTGAAAGCTTGGAAAGTATTTGAGGAATGTCGATCGATGTGGGTGGAGGCTACCACCAGCTCCCAATACCAGTGTGGGTGGGGGTGTTAGGGTGTGGGGGTGGGGGGCGGTGTGTGTCACCATTACACCCAATTGTAAATATAGATGAGCTAGAAATGTCTGCTCCCCTCCCCCCACCACATCCTGTTCTTTATCAGTGATCGCTTATCTCTGCATTGTAATTGAGGGAGATGTTAAAACTTGGAGGGTTTTTTTCCTCCTCAATCTCCTCTCTCCCTGTTAACCCTTCATAGTGTCCAACCAACCAGCCAGTCAAACACTTACTCACCCACTCCCCCCTCGGAGCATGTCTGTCATTGGCCTTCTCTTCTCCTCCGTGCCACAAGGGTCAAGTCGAGGAATCTTAATTGGTTTACCATGTTCATTGTCTGGTCAGCGGGTACATTGTGGGGGTGGTAAAGGACTTGAGAGAACGGCGGTGCTCTGACTCTCGAGTCGGACGATTTCATTATGCCCGCTCACTGCGTCACCAAAGCTCTGGTATCTGCGCCATTACATGCTGTCTGCATGTTGATTTTGTACATCCACATCCAGACACGCAGTATATCAAAACGAACTCTGAGCCAACTATATTAATTTGGGGACAGGTCGAAATGCGTGAAACATTCATGGACATTTAGTTAACTAGCTAGCTTGCTGTTGCTAGCCAATTTGTCCTTGTATATAAACATTGGGTTGTTATTTTACTTGAAATTTACAAGGTCATTTTTTTCTGGGCCTTTGTAGAATTTTGACCCATTTTGAGTCTTACAAAATCGTGTGTTCTCTACTCTGACATTTAATCCACAAATTAAAGGGGAAACCTAGTTAGTTTCTAGTAATCTCTCCACCTGTAGGAGGAGGAGGTTGTTGTCTGTTGACTTTGTCGGTTGGAAACCAACTTTAAGGTGCATTTCCACCACCAACTGGAGTGTGGACCTCAGTTAACCAATGAGGTGATGGGAGAGGCTGGACTTGAAGCGCGTCAAGCATGAAAAATAGAACCAACTTGGAGAAAAAAATGGAACTTGGAGAGAACCAGGCGATCGTTAATGCACACGTGCAGTTTAGATGAAATGATTGAATAACGTGCACATTTTATTTTGCAATGCTCGCGCACGCAAAGCAAGCGGCGTGGTCAGCATGTTTAGAAGCAGGCTAAACATCAGCTGGCAGATCTTGAACCTAGCTGACTGTGCCATATCCACTACTTTTCTGTGGAGCTCAGCTCTCTCTCTGGGCCTCCTTATGAAGTTGAGTGTGGGCCTTTTGAAGTGAATCGCAGCCCTCTTGTTGCATAATAAATCAGAGGGTGATGAGAGATTTGTCAGAGAGCTAGCGAATCAGTCCCCAATTATTACTGGCTGGAGCGCGTTTGATATCGCAGAGAACCCTTCAGGATTGATCCGCCCATAGACCCTGGCAGAGCAGAGCGCCACAATCTGCACAGCAGCACTGTGTTTAATTCACAGTAATAAAGCTTCTGTCCTAAAGATATTTTTTATTTAACCTTTATTTAACTAGGCAAGTTGGTTAAAAACAAATTCTTATTTACAATGACGGCCTACCCCGGCCAAACCCTCCCCTAACCCAGACGACGGTGTGCCAATTGTGCGCCGCCGTATGGGACTGTGTGATATAGCCCGGGAGCGAACCAGGGTCTGTAGTGATGCCTCTAGCACTGAGATGCAGTGCCTTAGACTGCTGCACCAATTGGTCTAATGCATTGCCACAAATGGAAAGGGTAGTTGATGTTACATGGACAGCACCAGCAAAAAAAAAACACCCCCTCAGACTAATCAAAGTTTTTACGCTTACATAGGAACAGGGGTTGCTGTCTATAGACATAGGTTAGAAATCACCGGCCACTTTAAGGAAATTAAACACTAGTCACTTTAATAATGTTTCCGTATCTTGCACTACTCATCTCATATGTTTAAACTGTACGCTATACTATTCTTCGGTATCTTAGTCACTTAATCGTGTTTATATACTGCATCACCAATCTCTTATGTGTATACTGCGTACTATTAAGCCTACTATGCCACTGTATCTTAGTCCAATTATCAATCCATTCCTTACTTAGATTTGTGTGTATTTGGGTGTATGTTGTGAAACTGTTAGATATTACTTGTTAGATACTACTGCACTGTCGGAGCTAGAAACACAAGCATTTCGCTACACCCGCAATAACATCTGCTAACCACGTGTATGTGACCAATACATTTGATTTGATTTGAGGTTTGGGGGAGTGTTGGTCTGCTGTCAAGCATGTGGTCTTTGATTGGCTATCAGTTGGAAACGGAGAGAACATCTATACATAGGCCTGATTTTTATACAGTGGGGAGAACAAGTATTTGATACCCTGCCGATTTTGCAGGTTTTCCTACTTACAAAGCATGTAGAAGTCTGTAATTTTTATCATAGGTACACTTCAACTGTGATATAAGTATTTGATCACCTACCAACCAGTAAGAATTCCGGCTCTCACAGACCTGTTAGTTTTTCTTTAAGAAGCCCTCCTGTTCTCCACTCATTACCTGTATTAACATTAACTGCACCTGTTTGAACTCGTTACCTGTATAAAAGACACCTGTCCACACACTTAATCAAACAGACTCCAACCCCTCTACAATGACCAAGACCAGAGAGCTGTGTAAGGACATCAGGGATAAAATTGTAGACCTGCACAAGGCTGGGATGGGCTACAGGACAATAGGCAAGCAGCTTGGTGAGAAGGCAACAACTGTTGGCGCAATTATTAGAAAATGGAAGAAGTCCTAACCGTGAAGCATGGAGGTGGAAACATTCTTTGGGGATGCTTTTCTGCAAAGGGGACAGGACGACTGCACCGTATTGAGGGGAGGATGGATGGGGCCATGTATCGTGAGATCTTGGCCAACAACCTCCTTCCCTCAGTAAGAGCATTGAAGATGGGTCGTGGCTGGGTCTTTCTTCCAGCATGACAACGACCCGAAACACACAGCCAGGGCAACTAAGGAGTGGCTCCGTAAGAAGCATCTCAAGGTCCTGGAGTGGCCTAGCCAGTCTCCAGACCTGAACCCAATAGAAAATCTTTGGAGGGAGCTGAAAGTCTGTATTGCCCAGCGACAGCCCCGAAACCTGAAGGATCTGGAGAAGAATCTGTATGGAGGAGTGGGCCAAAATCCCTGCTGCAGTGTGTGTAAACCTCGTCAAGAACTACAGGAAACGTATGATCTCTGTAATTGCAAACAAAGGTTTCTGTACCAAATATTAAGTTCTGCTTTTCTGATGTATCAAATACTTATGTCATGCAATAAAATGCAAATTAATTACTTAAAAATCATACAATGTGATTTTCTGGATTTTTGTTTTAGATTCCGTCACTCACAGTTGAAGAGTACCTATGATAAAAATTACAGACTTCTACATGCTTTGTAAGTAGGAAAACCTGCAAAATCGGCAGTATATCAAATACTTATTCTCCCCACTGTAGATCAGTTAGATTGTGATATCAAACAATGTTTGCAAATTGGGCAAGTTGAATGGGGACGACACATTACCTGTTTCTTCTAGCCTAAATCCCAGCGGTGTAGGCTGTGTCCATTAGCTAAAACCTGAAGGAAAATGTGCCGTATTGCCACAAACCGAAACAAATGGAAAGTGTCTTTGATGTTACATGGGCATTTTAGATCAGCCAAACCCATGTCGGTTGTTTCAAATGGCTGTTTTTCTCAGAAGGGTTGAAGTATTGTACCATAAATGCCAGAAGAATCATCGCTCATTGTCGTTATTTACTTTCCAGTAAATTACAAAACACACATTCTTCTTAGTTTCATGACAGACACACTTCATAGTGTTCTCAGATAGGAGTTTCATATATTGACCAATCTGTAGGCTTTGGATAGGAAACTTGATTCAGCCGCGGGTCCATTTTTGTCGGAGCGGATGGTCGGGGGGGGCCAGAAACATTTATATATATTTTTTTCATTTTTAACTAGGTAAGTCAGTTAAGAATGACGGCCTACACCGTCACAGATTTCCTGGTGATTTTAGTATTGTATTTATTTTTTGCATAAAAATTTACGCCTGTTGCCGACCCCTGCTAGAGGCTGATGTAGGGGTCAGCTGATGCATTCCCATTCTCAATGAATTGGGGTTTTATAACTGTAGCCCTCAGCACCATTATGAGTTATTAACATGTGGAATGCAGTGTCATAAACCCCTGTACTCCTACTCCAGAGTGAATGAGTGTTTTTCATCAGTCAACAACCACCGTATTGTTCTTACCGTAGAACTACATGCTGGGAATTAGCATACAAATGTATGATAATTGCCTGCATGTCGCCTAATTGGATGGAGTGGTTGTTTCTTTCTCAGAGGTAGTCCACTCCCTGTGAGAACCAGCACCCATTCTGAGAAACTGTGCACTCAGAATGTACTCTGTGGGAGTTGTTGTTACCAAAGAGGCCAATGACATTTCAATGACCACTGCAGTTTTTCAAAGAACAGACCTCTTGGTTATGAGGCATGGCTGCTACTACTCTCAGATAATATATTCTCCTCCCCTTCTCTTACTTGAGCACCATGCCCTCCAGGGGCCACCTCCAGCGAATTGGCTGGTTTTGATTGGCTGATCTGGCAGTCAATCAGGCAGGAGGAAGGTCATAGTCAAGGTGAGCTCTGTACCGGCACAATGATTCCATTGTGGGCACGCTCGGCTAAGTGAGGTCCTCATGGTGGGGAAATTCA